>JAUZSU010151257.1:0-14572 GCA_034780255.1 Parotocinclus maculicauda
TATATTTGATCACTTATTTTTTTGACATTTTAGGGGAAGCTGAGCTTCCCTTGCAGTCTTAGAGCAATCGCCACTGAGTTTGAACTACCTATCTGGGTTGAAGTTTATTTCCTCTGATATATTTAAAAATCACATTGTCTGAGTCATTGAATTTCTCTTTTTTAGCTACATTCATATAGTACAGAATAAAGTACAGAGTCACCAAAATGTTGCTTGTTAAAACAATGGAATTATTAACCACACTTTGAGCATTTTCTTACATGTTTTGCTTCATTGTTAATAAACAAATTAGAGATATGACACCAAATTATTTTTTAATAGCTAAGTATACTGGCTTCTTAAAGAAAACGTGAAACAAATTTATTAGACGACAAATATATGAAATCACTCAATATTGAGGGAAAAACTGTGGAATCAATTTGGAATTTGCATTTCTAAAACAAATAATGGCACATGTTGAAAAAAATGCAAAATAACCCACAGTTAAATGTTTACAAACGTTGGCTACTTGAAAAAAAACAAAGCCTTAACAAATAAGTCTTCAACTGAAATAATGGAAAGGATTCTAAAAGTCCTTCAAGAAGGACATCCGACACACAGAGTGTGGTAAAAGATGTTGGTTGTTCCCATTCATCTGTCTCTAAAATTGGTACAAGTATCAAAAAAATGGGAAGGTTGTTAAAGGATTGCGAGACTGTGGTGGCCTTATAGTTATTGTACTGGACTCTGGACCATAATTTATAGAAAAACAAAACAATTAAATAGGCAGTATCAGAGTCTGCGTTTCTGAGAGAACTGTCAGAACTCAGGTAAATGAAACAGAATTTTGGATGAATGTGATATTCAGGGATGATTCATAAATCCTCATTGGCCAAGGTGATTAATGGTTTAATTGTGTGGGGAATATTTTCTTGGTACACTTTGGTCCGCCTAATGCCACAGCCCAACCGAGTAAGTTCATCCCTTTATGACCACAGTGTACACCACCATCTACACGCTATGTCACAAAGCTCAGATCATCTCAAACTGGTTTTCTAAATATGAGTTCACTGTACACAAAAGGCCTCCACAGTCACCAGATCTCAATCCAATAGAGCACCTTTGTGATGTTGTGGAACAGGGAATTTGCATCTTGTTTAGTTGAGCTGACAAATCTGCAGCAACTCTGTGATGCCATCATGTCAATCATGGCCAAGATCTCTAAGGAATATTTCCAGCATATACAGTATATGTACACATTCAGGTTTCCAGTCTGTTCTACAATGAAGGGCATTACCTGAGTGCTTTAGTTGTACTTATCACAGTTTCCTTAGGATTACTATGTATTGGCAGGGATTTTCCTGTAGGTTTTCATTTCTCCATCCACCTTTGTGCGCTGCTATGATTGAGTGAACAGATGATTACGGTTCCACCTCTCCATAATGGAATCAAGATGTTCCTTAAAACACTGGTGAGGACTGTAACACACACCTGCTTACACACACACACATACACACACACACACACACACACACACACACACACACACACACACACTTCCACATCCACATGCCTTACAGTGCTCAATAAACACGGTTATGGCTTTCTTAAATATGTGACAAAGATCTATAGAATGTGTTTTATAGGATTGCGTCTGGCTCATGCTCAGAAAAACCAGAGAAAGCTGACTTGGTGTACTTCCACCTGCACTTACATAAGAGAAATGCTGTGTGTTAAGGTTAAAGCAGAATGCTCTATGAGGGCTGAATTCAGACCTGCCTTATGGGCATTTAGTGGGGAGTTAATACTGAATGTTATAACTAAGTGCAGATGTATCTCTGGATTTGTACACTTAGGTTTCTGTATTTGGGTGGGGATTTCTCAAATACAGGTGTGTCTTCGTGACAATAGAGCTAAGCCATTTAGGGTTAGGCTTACCCTGCCCAGTACTGTCAGTTCAGTAAAACTGGTATATAACTCACAACCTTCCAATTAGTACACCAGGTGCTTAATCATTAAGCTGATGTACTATATTTGGCTTATTCTTTCTTAAAGTTATAGTGGTCACTGCATTTTTATTTCTCCAATTACAGACTGTAGCCCATCTGTTTCTTTACATACTTTGTTACTTTCCTTTAGATCGTTCAACAAATGGTCACTGCCACCACATTTTGGGTCGTGGATCCACTCACAGCACTGCAATAACACTGATGTTGCAGTGGTGTGTTAGTGTGTTGTGCTGCTATGAGTGGATCAGACACAGCAGAGTTTTTAATGCACCTTAGTGTCACTGGTGAACTGGTGAACTAAGATGTTTGACAGCACTGTGCTCACATTTTAACCCCAACCTTTGGAGCTCTAGTGCCCATCCCTGGAGTACACAGGCATATGTTTATCACAGAATGTAAGCCCATTGCAGGTCTTGGTAGAGGTCACCATTACAGTGCAGGAGGATGATTCCCTGACGTAGCCAACGGTGTTTTCGTGTGATTTCCGAACATATTCCATAGCAGACCCGTAACTTCAACCTCATGGTGGTGACCTAGTATATTAGACAGCAGTAAAACCCAAGCACCAAATAAAGATTTACAATTAATAGTATTAAACCTATTTATTTTTAGAGTACTGTACAATGTACACAAAACCTACAGAATGACACAGAGAGCAATATTGTATTAAAACATGAAATATCACAAATATGTCAGCCTATTAAAACAATATTATACAGGCACTAATTAATTTGTACTTCATTTCACATCAATGGCAGAGTAACAAACACTTTAGTGTTAGATCACTTGCTCTATTTAGCATTTAACAGGTGTTTTTTAATGCACACTTGTCCCCATATGACTGATTGGCAAGAAAAGGGGTTCAGCTGTGCCCCTGTAAATTCTGTGTTTGACTGAGTGTGACAAGTCATCTGGAAACATCCCTTGAAAGAACCTTTGCCCTGATGATCTGGCAACCTCACTCGAGTGGTAATCTAGATATGAATGAGATATGAAGACGTATCTTTCCCACTGTCTTAATATCTGTCTGGTTAACTGAATCAACAATATTGATGGAGAAAGGATAACACACGCTCAGACACACACACACGCATGCACGCACGCACACGCACGCACGCACACGCACGCACGCACACGCACATACATAAACACATTTGTCTTTCTGTTTTCATTGGAAAGACTTTGCTTTGGCATAACATTTCTTTAGCTGATTGATTTTACTTTCACATCTAAAGCTAACCTTAAATGTTAGTTGTTTTTTTTTTTTTAAGTAAGTTAAAGTACTTGTTATAACAGAATAAGATCTTCCTTGATGAAAAGTAAAATGTCAGTTTTTTCGATCCTTTTTAGAGACAGTTTGTCCACATGATGATATATAAACTTTATACACACACCCACACACACACACACACACACACACACACACACACACACACACACACACACTCACTCCTGTAGTGCCCTACACCTGATCTTCATTTTACAATTTGTAGCCAATCTTCCCACAATTTGGCACCAAATTAAAATGTAAACATGGCAGATATCCATCTTGTTTACTTCAAAGCTGCAGGAGCTCCCCACTGTGGAGCTGAGCACACACCCATCCCACACACCCACCCACACACAGCCAGCTTTGGCTGGGCTCTCTCGGGCCTCCCTGGTGTGACTCCATCAGTCGTAATCAGGCCCTCTGCTCTTCTGCTCTTCCTCGCCCTGTTTAAAGTGATGAGAATTGATGGATTAGCCGGCGCCTCATTTAATGTCCCTTTAAAGATCAAAAACCTGACCCCTTCTGTGGGTCAGGTCAGATTCACCAGAGCTTTGTGGGTGGTGTTACATTTTGAAAATGATCGTACTTGGCAATTTGCTTACTATATTTCTACTATAATGCTTTTATGTTCTATAATAGTCCAGAACATAACCCTACCTCAAACAAAGCAGTTACTAAAGATACAGAAGCATTTTATATTGGTTTATACATATTAACCAACATTTCTTCTATTTTGTGATTATTGGTTCTATATATTTTTTCTGTATTAATTGAATTAATTAAAACAGGGAAATGTTTTTTTTAATCTCATTTTTACTACTATGAGACATAATGGAAATAATATTGAGTGCTATGTTGATAAATACAGGAATAGGTAAATTGACTTAGTCTTATCTAAGTATAAATTTTTATGATGTTTACTGATAAAACGTACAGGTAATGTAACAACTTTTTGCATTTACGACATGGTCTTCTAAATTCGAATAAATTATAATTGGATAATAGTTTTGTAACTCTAGACAATGCGGCCGTAAACAAACTCAAACTGGTCAACAGTATACAGAACTGCACTAAATTGAAATTACCATTTCTTACTTAATTAATATTGCAAATTTCCTTTAATAATTGCTTATTAACGTATTGGCAGCCTATAATTTTGTTTTGTATTACTCTATCCTTTGGATGCATGAACAACCAATACCTTCACTCTTCCATGAGTGAGGTCAAAAATTACCCCAATTAGAATTAATGTGTTTTTGCAATGAATTTTAAAAATGTCTTTAATTTTGGTTAAAGGTGATTATATTTATTACATTTGGGTCAACAAAAGACTAATTTTACATGTAACATGGTTATTTATATCTCTGGCTCTGGTCCTTTTGTCATCAAAGCGCAGCAAACCGCAAATATCTTTGAAACGTCCAATTGACATTGTGGCCTTGTACATTGGGTTGTATAGAGGACTCACAAAGAGCACATGAATTGGTACGTCCCAGTTCTTCTCACTTCCTGCAAGAATGGTCAATCCAATGAAGGCCATGAGCTCATCTTTGCTTAGATTTTTCCATGCTTTTCCTCTGTTTGTTGCGACTCTTCTTCCCTTCATGTTTGTGCATGTCAACACCTCTTATAATATATTATCAGTGATAAACAGCTTCCATGCATCTACTGGAGAGATGGTACTAAACCCAAGTGCAGGCCCTGATCGACTTCTCAGTAAATTGTGTTTTAACCTGGGTGGGAGGTAACTCTGCTGTAAAACTTCTGTTGGACACAATATCCATTTCCTCTTCGGACGACTCCTCCGTGTCTGACTAATCTAGTTCGGCAGGGGCAAGTTGGTTCCCAGACGGTCTGACATGTCCAGGTGGACAATAATCTGGATCCTCTACATCTGAGATGTCAGATTCCAAATCAATCCCACCGATGAGCTCTACATCTAATCCGTTCAGAATCATAGCTCAAGCAAGGTCTTCGAGTATTCTAGCTGGCATCCAAGTAGCCATGATAGTCTAGATGAGAAAACATAAAT
The DNA here is from genome assembly GCA_034780255.1 of Parotocinclus maculicauda. NCBI lineage: Eukaryota > Metazoa > Chordata > Actinopteri > Siluriformes > Loricariidae > Parotocinclus > Parotocinclus maculicauda. The sequence continues at coordinate 5,291 of JAUZSU010151257.1, forward strand.
CAGACAAAGTTTGAATGACACACAAAACTATAAATTAGTATGTAGCTATCTAAGTAAATGTCAGTGCATTTATATGTAAGTAAAGGCACAGGCATGCATGTGCACACACACATCAATATTCAATAATCATATAATAATGTACCTAACAGGTTAGCTTTTATTACAAGAAATTATGAATCCAGTGAGTTTCTACACAACAAATGCAGTAATATCAGTAATGAAGATAATACTTACATGTATGTTGCTGTGTCAAACTGACCTCCTGGTGGTGAGACTGCAGGCATCAGATGTAGGTGGGACAGAAAATGTATCCCGACAGTCACAGTTGGTAAGAATTAAAGGTTCCCAAAGCAAACCCTTGAGATTCTGTAGGACATGCTTGGGGTAATTTTTGACCCCGCTTATGAAAAACTGCAATTTCTTGAAATTTTTAAAAACATTAAAAAAAACTTTTGTCGCAAACATGTTTTATGAGGAATACCTGGAATATGGAAGTGTAAAAACTTTTACTTTTAGAGATTTTGAAGAATAACAACCCTCGGGGTCATTTCTGATCCCACTTATGCATCTAAGGGCTAGAGGCAGGAGTTAAATTTTGTCAGAAAGCTATCATTCGTCTGTGTGTGTGTGTGCGCGTGTGTAACAAACTACCGTACCAGTTGTGCGTCCTTGCTTTTTAGCTCACGATTGGACTAGAGACTGTTCTTAGAAGCTTTTTTATATTTGCAACAAGCTTCAAACGGCATTCATTCATAAATAATGTAAAAGATTTGAGACATTGTGTCCTTAGCGGGAAATCCTTCGAGGCACATAACTAAATGATGGAGGGAGTTACTGCACTCTGGTGTGGCCCCGGCATGGTGGGACTGGTTTCTGTTGATGAAAACCAGTATAGTGATGCTGATATAAGTTAAAGAGAATATACTGGTAGAGAGGTTACTACTTACAATAGGACAGGCACACACACATTCACAGCTTATTACAAAGCAGCAGTTGGTCATGAACACTAACATGCACAAAAAAAGTTAGAACAGTCTGTAGTCCCAATGTGAGAACAAGGAAGAAGAAACAAGAAAGCGATAGGTAGTTATACACAAACACATGAATGACAGACTTCCTGTCCTTAAACTCCGCCTCTACTCATAGATCCGGAGCATCAGTTGGTTCTTTTTATATGACCCCACTGACTGGCTGATGGTTGTTAAGACCTCAGTTGGTAAATGAAAACCAACTTTGATCAAATGCTATTAAATGGGATATGTTAAAAAAAACATTGATGCTAAAATATTATTGCCTTGATGCATTGCAAATGTGTTAACTTTAACATCCCTATATTATACATACAATTACCAATAATTACGAAGATAGACACTGTTTTAATCATCATTCAAAACCAAAATTTTCAGCAATTAATACATTTCGATAGCACTGCTATTAGGACTGCGGGATTAAATTAAACCCCCATCTCTTTGTGTGAACATGTTGGCGCTCTGTAAACATCTGTCTTTGATAAGTTGTATTTGTAACAGGATTAGTTTATTTAAAAACTTCATAATGTGTGGAATTAATGTGTTTTTTTCTTGTTTGCTACACCTGCCAAAATATTTCAGCCCTGTCAGCATTAGAGATTCAAAGAAGAAACAGTTAGAAATGGCTCTTATTATTTAATCTGCAGGTTGGAACGTTTCATTTTAACCTCTAATGAAAATCCAAGAGTGGTCATGATGTTGTGATGTATAAAAAATGAAATTTATTTGAAACAAAACAAAAAATTGTACAGTGATCACCAAAAACATTGAAAACTCAAGATGGAATAACAATGTTCATCTCATGATCATCTCATTGCATAGCTAAGCTAAGTTAAACTCTAGGATATACTGTATAAGGCAGTCAGTGAACAGTAGGTTCTCATATCAGATGTGGGAGAAATATTTAAGGGTTAAAATATTAGTTAATTTAACAAGGGAAAAAAACGTTATGATCAGATGACTGGGTCAGATCTCCTAAACAAAAAGGCTTTTGAGTTCTCCTGAGTACCTACTGCGAGTGTTCCTAGGAGGGGCAAACCACGATCTAACAACGAAGTATTGGCACCCATTGGTTGTTGATATGTAGGAGCAACAAATCTTATTCAATGTGGTCTGAATGGACAGTGTAGTTCACATAAAAGTTTAACGCTTATAAAAGGAATGTGTAAAAACACAGTGCAGCATTTGCCCCCCGTTGAGGTTCTGCATCCACCAACTCCTGTCCACCATCAAAGGTACATACAATGGGTCCAACAAGTGTCCTTGGAACAATGGAAGATGCTCATCTGGTTCCATTTTCCATCACATGCTCCATTTTCGTGTATAACTGAAGACACCAGAATGTACTGTGGGAAGACAATGATTTGGTGAAAGGAGTGTGATGTTCTAGGTAAATGCTGCTTGACCCTGGGTCTGGACCTGGGCCTTCATGTGGACATAATTTTTTCTCATAATATCCAGCTAAACATTGTTACAGACCAGGTGGTTTTAATGTTTTGGCTTGTGTTAAGAAACTCAGACTAACAGCACTCAATCATAAATCGTGTTTTACTGTAAAATGACTATAATCAAAATAAAATCAGTCTCGAGCACACATAAACGATTGCATTTTACAATCTCAGTATCTGTAATTATCTCAAACAGAAACTGGAACACAGTGCATGTGTAATAGTTTATACAAGCTGCTTCCCTATTAGACATGGCTGCTTATTGCACACCTAAAACTGCTATTATGTTAACGTTGGTTTGCACGAACTTTTGCCTCCAAGTACTTAATAATACAAACACACAATCTGCACACAGAGATGAGGTAGAAAGAGGAATAAACACACACACGCACAAACACACACTCATAGGATCATCTTGTATGAATGTCAGGGTGTGTAGAAACATGACATAGATCTCGTCTGAGCTCATATAACCAGCGGCAAAACATACCGGAGCAAACGGCTCAACGTGTTTTTTAAGGGAGCACAGACAAGAGCAAACAGCCTCAGAGCATGATTTGGGTTGGCCGAGAGAGAAAGAGAGAGTTACTCAGTGAAACTCACACTCTTTAGAGGTTTAGTTAATGACCTATTTTGCTGTAATTGAGCTTAGCATTTAGTGCTTTTAAAAGGTTTGAAATTAAAAACCCCACACAAGATCTAAACAAATGCACACACAGACACACACAAACGTTGTTCTGTTTTTATTGACACTGTACATAGGTCTTCATCTTTTTTCTCTTGAGCATTAGGAGATCCATACAAACTAATATGATATAATACTGAAATTAATACACCTGTTTAACTACTGGTTAACACAAATATCTAATCAGCCAATCACATGACAGTAATTCTGTGCATTTAGATATGCAGGCATGGTCAAGGTGGCCCAAACCAACTATCAGAATGGGGTTATTTAAGTGACTTTGACCATGGTATGGTTGCTGTTGCTAGCAGCATCTGGCAGTTTCAAGTTGACCCTTTGAGAGCAGCTAAGACACCACTATTTGGTTAAAAGCACTATACTAAAGCTCACAAAGATGGGAATAATCAGTGGAAAATAGTATTGTGGAGTAGAAATGGGTCTGATCCGATCATAGATCATAGTATCGGGTCTGATATTGACGTAATTTACTCACTGGATATAAGACAGATGAGGCCAATCCACTACTTACACATCTCATAATATGCACTAGGCACCTTCAGTCTGCAACTAAGTAAGAAAATAATATTAGATTTAATTTCTAAGGTACCCATTAAGAAAATAAAATTTCTATTCAACTTATCCTACTTATCCTTATATGGTTCCTACCAACGCTTTGGTACACTCTGCTATAGCATTAGCAGAAAATAGAGAAAATGCTAAATACTGTATGTGCGGAAAGCTGATCTGTTGTAAAGGACATTTCACTTCTAAAATAGCAAAGCATCCTAAGTGCCATCATGACATGCTTCAGCATTGTACTGACCAACTTGTTTGAACAACTTTGGTCTCCAGAAAAGTCTAAAATGATCTAAAAAATAAAGTCTAAAAAATCCTAATGCAAGCTGCTCAAACAATGTCCTAGAAAAAAATATATCAGTTACTGCTATTGATAAATTAACTCTCCTGCTGAAATGATGAACCCATGATCCAAAAGGAAATCATTGTTACATTAAGCTTTTATCTTCCCATTTAAACCTATTTTACTCATCAAGTTCATTTCAGCAGGAGAGATAGTACAGAGTATTTATGATCAGTAGCTCAGAGAACTTTGGTGTTTCTAGGCCACTAATGTAGAACATTAAGCCCCATAAGGCTTTTTACTTATAATAGGTGTTAATGGGAATAAAAAAGCGTATTGTAAAGCGATTACTTTTGAAGTTGAAATATCAGAAATACATATTATATATAGCTGAATAGTGGACATATTTTAAAAATCTTTTTAGTATAGAAAATTGGAATCGATAACAAAAATCAAAATCGGAATTGATCAAATGCAAACATACTTAACCCTATGCAGTACCAACAATAGTCATAATATTCAAATAAAAAGACCATCCTCCATCAGAATCATTACCAGTATTGGAATTGGATCAGAACTGTGGGTCGGCCCATCACCGAGTGAGAAATCCAAGTGTTGGGTCCAATCGTCGATGATATGTTTTGTACTGTTGCTAAAACAACAAATGTAATGGTGGTAAGACTTACACTACAATATATTTCAGTGTCATATATAAAACAATTCTATAGATAAATGTAGATTTAACTGAAATATAAATGTGTTAAATAATTATTTCATTCATATCTGGTTTAAAAGCTTTGACCCTCTATCATTCATTAATTAATTCATTCATGCATTGTCTTATCTGATCTGCTTATCCTAGTAGGTCTGAGGAGGGAGCACATACCTAGTTGGCATCACATTGCGCAAGGCAGGAACAACCATAGACAGGTTGCCAATCCATCGTAGGACACATACATTCACACTCTCCTACACACTAATATGCATATCTTTGTACTATGGGAGGAAACTGGAGTACCAGGAGAAAATCCACACAAGCTCAGGAAGAACATGCAAACTCCACACAGGCGGAGCGCCAGGGTCGAGATCGAACTCTCTGAGCTATGAGGCGGCAGTGCTAACCACTGGACCACCGTGTCATCTGTTGACCCTCTATCGGGCATCTCTATTCAATATGAAACATAATGTATTGAACGATTAAAAAGCAAATATTTCATCTCTGCCTGAGGAAACACTTGTGAACTTGTCTCGTTTGAATAGATTTTCCATGGTTATCAGCGATCTCCCGTAATGCCAGTGAGCCACAGTTTACACAGAGGTTCTCAAAGATGCACGTCAGAGCTTGTTCAACGTAAAGCCGTGCGTCAGACGTTCATAGACAGCCCTCTCGATGCAAATCATTTCCTGCAGCCATTCTTTCACTATTATAACAACACTTTGATGCTTTGCATCTTTGGCATAAAGTGGCTTGTGATAAGTGATGATGAGAAATGATAAGTCACTTGATGGGTGATAGTCCTTTCTGTTCTGGTGCCAGATGGAAATATACTTTAAACAAAAGGTTTCTTTTAAAGTTGGACTGCCTTTGTTTGAAAGAAGACAACAGGTAGCCTGGGTATCGCCTATTAGTGTGATTCTAAGTGTGTCATTTGCACTCAACATTTCCATGAGTTATTTTCATATAAAGTGATGTGTGTGTGTGTGTGTGTGTGTGTGTGTTCCCTCTCTGTCAGCCACACATCCTCATGTCTCACGGTTCCGCACCGGTAGACATCTTGCAGGGTCAGAGTTCAGCTCACTGTTTTTCCCTCACCATCCATGGAAAGTAATTGATCTCATTCAGCAGGCCATTATCTTTAGCCGGCAATTATCCACATTGTCACTTTTGCGTTTGGCCTCATGACCCCTGTGGGTCGTATGGGGCCCTGGTGAAACCCACCTAACCCCTCCCTGTGTGCCAAACATGCTGTCTACCAGGAGTTACAAAAGGACCCTGGGGCCCTCTCAAACAACGATGCTAAGAGCAGGCAGTTTAACTTGATCTTTTAGTGAACTGGCCTCTGGAATGCACTGAGTTTATTAACCAATCATGAAAAATCACAGACTCGCTGGCTATTAGTACAAAGGAGATGCAGCAGACCCCCGCCCATACCCGATGTCAAGATGCAAGTGGTTGGACTATTATAGCAAGCAAATCAACCACAGTTTAATTTCAAATCTACCAATTAAAACACACGTGGTAGCGCAATTTACTCTAGTTCTCTGTAGTTGATCTGTAAACCGTGTGTTTCTTGCCTCATCCTTCCTGGTGTCGTGCATAGTGCTATTCCGCTGCTGACCTTTAAACCATTTTACTCAGATTCTTGCCTTTCAGTAAAACTGTGTTTGGACCGACGCTTGTGTGTAGCTCTGCTGCGTTATTGGGGAAAATTTGTGACACTCGCACACACAATTTTTCACAAACAAACAAAAATGAAAGAAAGCTTCTGTAAAAAATGCAAATGCCCAGCAATAATAATACTAATAAGTAATAGTATAATGATACTAATAAGTGTAATAGTATAATGATTTTAATAAAATACTCTAGTATAATAGTAAGTAGTATAGTAATAGTAATAATAATAATAACAATAAAGCATCACAAGCTGTTTTTAGTGGGGACAGTTAGCAAAAGGTTGAGAACCCCTGATCAATAGCTATAGTATTCTATTTGTACTCCATCAAACAACCATTTGAGGAAAAAATGTAAACACGAGGTTTTATGGTCAGTTTTCATTGGATGGACTCGTTCAGATTGACCAGTACAGTCTCTACCAGACTGAGAATTGGGGTTATAATCAAGGTCAAAATCACATAGAGTAACACTGGCTCAATAAAATGGTTACTGGTTTAATTATGAAGTAGTGTAATGATAATACAAAACCAGAACTATACTGCTCACAAAAATTAGGGGATATTTTAAAATGAAATTTTCTCTAATTAAATATCTTCTCATTTTTGTGAGCATACCAGAAATACCATTTCAAGTTCAATCTGGGCATTTCATGTGTGGTTCTAAAATCAAATACGTGTCTTCTATGTGATAGTGTGACCTCAGCCTAGTCAGATAGGAATTCAAACCTTGTAGGATATCCCAGAACCTTCCAGCATTGTAAACTTAATAGAAGCATCAAATAACTCATGGATTGAGCACTGGCAAATATGCTAAACGCCAAATTCACTGCTCACAAAAACAGGGGATATTTTAAAATGAATACCATGAGATTAAAAACAGATGCATTTGAGTTTATTTCGATAAACACGATGATCAGAAAAGCAAATGAAAAATCTAAAAAAGTTGTTTGATTATGCAAATTAGATGGACTGTTCAGTAGGGTGTATGGTCACCCAAGACTGCCAAAACATGCTGACAGTGATGGGATATGGACAGGATCAGACTGTCCAGCAGTTCTGATAGGATCCTCTTGTATTAATTAGCATCCCCTTTTCAGACTTGGCCTGTGTGGAGTTTGCATGTCCTCCCTGTATCTGCACGGGTTTACTCCAGGTGCGCCGGTTTCCTCCCACAGTACAAAGACTGATTTGCTTTCAATGTTAACTGATTTGTTATTTTGGTCAATCTGAGTATATATGACTAAATTTAATATTGTGTCTGTCGCTAAGTAGGCATTGATGCTGAAAGTAACATTAAATAAACCAAATAAACAAACAAACATAGCATCCAGACAGTCTTTCCACACCGTACCAGCCATGGCTCCACCAAATCTTGGCCTTCTTCCCCGCTTTGTTCTCATTATTATGTGTCTAACAATTTAGATTGAGGCCATGTGCTGAACAAAAAGTTTGAGAACACCATATTAACAGTAAAAAATATTTAAGCAGTAAATCAGACTTGGACCACTTTCACCTGCACTGTGTACCTACCCTAAGCTTATCAATACAACCAGTTTAGCTACCAACTGAATATCTGACTTATTAGGAGAGTGTCCATATACTTTTGGCTACTTCAGATGTTGTCAAAACTTTACTCTATTTGACTTACAGCCTATAAATTACCCCCTAACATGATAACTGTCATTAATCAGTATAAATGCTGCAATTATGCAAGTTATGTTCATAAATCTTTTTAAAGTATAGTATAATTAAATATAATTATGCCTAAGATAATTTACTGTTGGGCTTAACAATAAAAAGGGTAGGTTTATTAATTAGGACAAGTATTTTCATGTCAACAGTTTTTATAATAATTGCATTTACTTACTGAGATTAGATTTGATCATTGATAAATTAATTTTGAACATTTTGTTTTAGTTGACAATTGAAAAGTCGTTTTATGTTTTACACAGTTTGTCATATTTGTGTAACACAATTTGTTGCAATTAAAAACAGAAAGCTGTTCAAGAATTTGAAGATGTTACTAGAATTATTAAGATATTGCGGGACTTTCTTAAGGCATTTTACATACTTGAGTAAATAGAGCAATAAGTGGGGTAATTAAAAGTAACTGGCGTGTCCTGCTTGCATATTCGTCTCTGTCCTGTGTTTGTGTAGTGAATGTCTGACGAGAGCGTCCACGCAAATGAAAAGCAGGTCGGTCTGTGGCGCGGTCAGAGCCACAAGCTTCCTGCTAGATTACCTGAGCACTGATTTCCTGTTGCTTACACAGCCCTTTCCCTGACACACAATCAGATCAGGCAGCTGTTAATGCCACGACGCTCGCTGGGGCAAAGGCTAGAGGCATGGGAACTACAACTGCTCATGAAAATGAGGGGATTTAATTATGGGATATTTCATTTTGAATGCTGTCATGAGCTCTTCTTGCTAGCACTGACTGTAATGTTTGTGTGAAAATGACTGAGTCAGAAAAATATTTTATGAAGTTTTATCTCAGATGGAAACGAGCCACAAAGTTGAAGTTGCCTGACATTCTGTATGCAGTGCTAAACAGTAGCAAGTAGCAAACCTGTGTGTTATAGTCGTGTTACCTTAGTAACTGCATATAAACACAATACATTCATATCTACTACAGCCTTATGGGGAACTTACAGTGCATCCGGAAAGTATTCACTGCGCTTCGCTTTTTCCACATTTTGTTACGTTACAGCCTTATTCCAAATTGTATTAAATTATTCGATTTTCACTCAATTCTACACAAAATACCCCATTATGACCATGTGAAAAAAGCTTTTTTGAGAGTTCTGAAAATTTATTAAAAATAAAAAACTAAGAAATCACATTTACGTAAGTATTCACAGCCTTCGC
>JAUZSU010151268.1:0-14571 GCA_034780255.1 Parotocinclus maculicauda
TCGACCGGGTCTCGGGCCTACGCCCGACCACAACCTCCCAGGACTCGGACCCGCACCTGATCAAAGCCCACGGTGCCACGAACCTAGGCTCGACCGGAATTGGCACATCCGCAGTTCCTCCGGGAGCTGCATTTTCTAGTTTGGTTTGGTTTGGGGCAGCTCTGGTGACATCCTATGGCGATAATTGGTTAGATTTTGCATAGGAGCATAACTGATTGCTGGTTCGTCAGTGTGTATGCAGCTGTAATATTACACCGCTTGCTACAAGTTTATATACCAAAATATATATATTGCTATTTTTTTTGCCCTTTTTTAACATTATCTCTGGCTCTGGTCCTAGTGTGTATATCATTGCCCATTGGTCCAAAGACCCTGAGACTTCTCATCAGTCCATTGTAACAGTTGTTTAGTCTGTTCAGATTAAAGTGAAGTCATTAATTTTTTTTATCTGATCCATCAGTTTAATTAGTAGGGAATTATTAAGCTGTATGTCAATTCTTGATATTATTTTCTCACTGGAATCTTTCATATTTCAAATTCACCATCATTCCTGGGCAGAAGAACATGTGATTGGATTGATCCTGCATGCAACTTCAGCAAACAAAAATAAAAAAAATCTGTGTGTTTCACACAGTATGTAATTCCTCTTTTGTATGTTAAACTTAACATATTTTTTATTTGTTAGTAAAAATCCAAGCAAGTATTGGGGTGAAAAAAGATAGGCTGAGGATCTACAGTTTGTCAACAAATGTGTGATAAAATTTAAATTATTGAAATGTTTAAAAAAAGGTGTTCCTCAAAGAAAGATCTGAAGTGGTTTGCATCTTTCTACTCTACAGTGAATAATATCATTAAATACTTCAAAGAATCTGAAGGAATTTCAGTGCATAAAGGCCAAGGGAGCCAGCCTAAAACATTCCATCGTTTGATGTCCTCAGTGCCAAAACGTGTTGCGAGAAGTAATGTCAAGGCTGCATAGTAGTAAAAGCTTTACTGCCGCGACTTGTGTTGCGTGTCTAAAATGCAGGACTGGATGTACAGTATATCAACAAATGACATACAGTAGGTGACCAGACAAAACATAAAATATCTTGGGCATTTATTTGCATTTTTCATTCTGTCTCACCTTTTTTCTTATTTGGGTTTGACAAAGACCTGACAATGTGAGAACGTATGACCCTTCTGAATGTTAAATTAAACTTAGGGGTTACCAAGAAACATTGAGTCAGTGGTTTAACTGCAATAGTTTTATTTGAAAAATGAAACAAGTCAGTAAGGTTCGAGTCTGGGCCTGTTGTGGTCAGTATTCGCTGCATGGCTCATTCTCTCAGTCATTGGTTTCATTCCATAGGTCTTAGGTGGGGTCTTTTGTGGTCTGGATCTGGTTGCTTGTTTGGGCACAAGGTTTCTGGCACTGCCACCCCCATTCCTCATTTCGTCTTCCTGTATTCTGCACACTAAAATGGCCAAGCTATACCATTTATATGGACGTGTTTTCTTTTTCATTTACTACATACACTCACCTGACTCTTTGATTGTTTTTTGTTCTATATATTTACGATGTACTTTATTTTTGTGCACTGCAGTCATTAAAGATTTTAAGGAATTTAGGTCCTTTTAAGGCTAAGTTTTTCTTATATTTGTCCCTATTACTTATCCGTAGCGTTTTGTGCTTTCTGGTTTTGATTACAGACATGGTGAGCTATTTTAATAGCAAATAGTCACTCCCAAATATTGAAACTTTCTGACCATAATGAACTAATACCTGTGGAAAAAATAATCCTGCCAAGTTTCGGACAGGGGGCACTACTGGAAATTTCCGGTAATACATGCTTTCTTGTAAAAGGCATGATGTTCTGTAAAATGAGAGCAGGAGGGACAAACTGCTGTGGGCTGTTTACTAGTACATTGCAGAGCACCAGTCTTATATTCTCTCTCTCTCTCAAGAGAAAATGACATGCTTGAACTAAGCATAGCATTTAATGACTGTTGTGAATTTTCACTGTCTATTGCAGCTGAAAACGGCAAGCATCCAACGAAAGAAAGCTTAAAAAAAACAACAACAAAAAAACAAGAAAATCCAGTGTATCTAAAATGTGGACTTCACTTATTTCAACTTGATTAGGCCAGCCAGATGAAAACTCACAAAATAGTGAACCACGCCAAGGTAAGTCTTTTTTAACTCAATGTAAATTTTTTTCCCCAGTGTTGGAGCAGAATATTTCAGTGTTAATATAGTTGTCTAATTCATAATATAACATTAATTATTTTATTTTTTGCTTTAACAGAAAAAGCTATGTTCTCCTATCGGTTTCACTCTAAATTGCTCCCTTCATACAGTTAGGCCAAATTCATCTGCAACCAATGAAATAGTTCCTGTTAAAAGTCCTTCATTTGTTTCTATAGATTAAGCATTTCAGAATGTAAACTTATTCGGGGGGCATTATTACAAAGAAAATACTCCTGCCAACATAATAACCTGTATGTATATAGAAAAGTTTGTGGTCACCCCTTGTATTATTTTTGCTCCGCCATTCAATGTCAATCATACATTTCTGGATTATTCATAAACAAACACTGGAAATAGAATGGGTTGTACTGATAGCGTGGTGACTCAGTATGATACATTTATGGGTTTCTCCTTCAGTCTGCCAACTTCGACTGAGAACTTGCAGCAAACGAATTGGCAAACTCCATCCTAATACTCATGTTTCCCAGATGCAAATGTAAAGTCAGAGACTCATATGTTGTTGCACAGTTTCTGTTAGTCATCCTCCAATCAGTTCATGAAAACAGAATGCTGGTGGCTTGATTTTTTTGGCTGGTGGACTATTTTTAGTTCAACAGTAACACTTAGGTGTTTAAGGTGTTTACAGCTGTGTCTGATCCACTCATACCAATGCAACACACTAACACATGAACTGTAGTACTGAAAATGCTTCACCACCCAAACATTACCTAACCTGTGGGGATCCTGACTATTCCTAAACAGAGCAAAATGGACAAATAAAGTATGTAGTGAAACAGTTTGCAGTTGCAGAACTACAAAGTTCTTCTATCTAATAAGTGGAACTCATTAAATGGACAGTGAGTGCAGGAAAAAGGAGCTCGGCCTAATAAAGTGATTGGTGAATCCTGAAATATCACGAATATATATATAACATATTGCTTTAATATAGCAAGAAAGAACCAATCACACTCTTTCTATGAATATGTTAATTTGACAGAATAGACTTAGACTTTTTATTGTCACGTGTATTGTTATATGTACAACATACAGTGAAATTCTTTGTGCAAACCTCCAGAATATGTTAATAATTAAAATTTTAAAGTAATTTGTGCAATTCATATTCCAGTAGCAGCAATATTCCAGAACACACAGGGACAAAAGAGACGGTGCAGTACAAAAAATACAGTAGTGCAGTATTGCAAAATTCTAGGCCCAATATTGCACATTAAATCAGGATGGAAGACCATAGATGGTTGGGGTATTTGTGGGCTTCAGTTGTGTGAAGGGTTCTGCACGGAAATCTTTAAATCGTTTACTGTGAGTATTAATGCAGAAAACAAAAATCTCAAAACAGAGAAAAAACACTATACATCTATATAGTATTGGAGATAAAAGCAAAATCTTCTTTGCTCTTCAAACACAGTAGTTTGTTGCAAAGCTTTGAGGTGCGTTTGGGGTCAGCATCCTGTGCAAGTAGGAATCTCTATCAGTTTTCACTAGTGTTCTCAGACTTTTGGCTGACGCTGTATATACGAATAAAAAGTAACATGACATAACCACATTTTTATGTGATTGCAGATAAGGCATCTGTGCATATCCCTTGTCTTATGCTTGCACTTGGTTTGTGGTGCTGTGCTAAGTCCGTGTAGGCACTTTGTGACCGAGAAGCATCTCCTCAGTATAAGACGACTGGTAAATGTTCTATTTAATTACCTTTGAAGCAACTATTAAACTGTGCTATATACATTATAACAGAGGTAAACGTTCTGACATATATGTGGTTAATAATTTACCCTGTAATACAATTTATAACCTTAGTTTTAGTTTGGAAGGCTGACACTTTGTGTGTGTGTGTGTGTGTGTGTGTGTGTGTGTGTCATTCCCATCAATTTGATCAGCAATTGATCTTTGTTGTATTAAACAACAACATCAGAAAAGCAATGACTAGGAAAGTCTAAGAAAGTTATTCTAGAATGCCAATAAGATGGAAAAACAACTTTTATTAAATTGGTGAAAATGCACTATATAAAAGGCTGCTCCCTGATCTTGAAGGTGCACATCCTGTAATTTCCCAGCCCTTGCAATGCCTTTGCAACACGGTTTTTCTGAAGCTTGGAGAACCATAGGACGTCTTGAAGCTGGTCAAACACATACAACAGCATGATTAGCAGACTGTGGAATCGTTGCCAACAGCAATATAAAACTAGAGCAGGGTTGCCAATCTGCTACAATAGCAAAAGTTACTTGACTTTATTGGCAAGAAGGAGCAGGTGCAGCAATGCAACAGTTGCGGGGACAGTTTCTTGCTGCCATTGGATGACGAATATGCACCCAGACCATACAAAACCAGCTCCATCATGTTGCATGCCCAGCGACCCAGCGGCGTGAACGAGGAAAACGGGACAATCCACATTTATGCAAAAAGGGGTTCCTTCAGTGGTGGTGAAATCATGGTTTGGGCTAGCATTAGCATTGGTGGTCATACCAAGCTCTACGTCATCAGAAATGCTAACTACTGACAGATACCGAGATGAGGTCCTGCACCCAATAGTGGTACCCTATGCTATAGCAGTTGGAAACAGCTTTCTTTTCATTGATGATAATGCAAGGCCCCACTGTGTCGTCAACAACATGCCTCAGGAGGCAGGAATCAAAAGCATGGCATGGCCTTCACGTTGTACAGACCTGAATTCCATTGAACATACTGTGATTGTACCCAGAGGCGTCTGGCAAACCATTCAATGCCTTCTACAACACTCTTGAGCTGAAAGTTGCCCTGGAGGATCCCAGAAGAACCACTGGGCATTTAGATCCTGTTCATGCCCCATCACTGTCAGTGTATTTTGGCATTCTTGAGTGACCATACACCTTACTGAACAGTCAATGTGGGGCACTCTCGTCCAGTTTGACCTGCTTCTGTTCATCCCTATGAATGTCTCTCGCTGATCAATCATGATTACTGAGTTTGCATCTTATTTGCGTACTGAAACATTTTCTTTGACTTTTCATCCCTTTTCTGTTGATCTTGTTTAATGAAATAAAATCAAATGCTTCTTTTTAATCTCTTTCTATTCATTTTGTTCAGTTTTATAATTAGCAGTACTTCTTTTCACTTTTAGATTGGAAATCAAGTCCTAAATGGCTGCTCCATCTCCTATAGATTCACAGACCGCCAGAACTTGGTATGACCGCCATCTTCTCTGCTCTTCTTTTCTCTTCTCTTCTCTTCTCTTCTCCTCTCCTCTTCCCTTCTCCTCTCCTCTCCTCTCCTCTTCTCTTGCCTTCTTTTCTCTTCTCTTCCCTTCTCTTCTCTTCTCTTCTCTTCTTTTTTCTTCCCTTCTGTCTCTTCTCTTCTCTTCTTTTTTCTTCCCTTCTGTCTCTTCTCTTCTCTTCTTTTCTCTTCCCTTCTGTCTCGTCTCTTCCCTTCCCTTTTCTCTTCTCTTCTCTTCTCTACCCTTCCCTTTTCTCTTCTCTTCTCTTCTCTACCCTTCCCTTTTCTCTTCTCTTCTCTTCTCTTCTCCTCTCCTCTTCCCTTCTCTTCTTTTCTCTTCCTTGTCCTTCTCTTTTTTTCTCTTATTTTCTCTTCTCTTCCCTTCTCTCTTCTATTTTCTTCTCTTCTCTTTTCTGCTTTTTTCTTCCCTCTTGTCTCTTCTTTTCTCTTCTCTTCTCTTCTCTTCTCTTCTCTTCTATTTTCTTCTTTTCTTTTCTTTTTTCTTCTCTTCTCTTCTCTTTTCTTCTTTTCTATTATCTCTTCCTTTCTCTTCTCTTCCTTTCCTCTCTTGTCCATCACAGGACTAGCAGGGACACTTGGCCTGTCTGGAAAGCACTGCAGGGCTTCAACATCCAAATGGTTAAATTAATTAGATTTTTAAATTTCTTTTAAGTTATTATGGATTTTACTTTTCGTCTCAAGCCTGACAAAGAGTTAAACTTTTTTTCATTTATAGGTTAAGGTGTATTTGCATTATGCAGAATTCCCCCTTTTCGTAGTAGTAGTACTTTATTCTATACCTTCTTTTTATTTTAACACAATTTATGTTTTAATACGCTAATGATTATACAAACACCATGTATTTTGAACCAGATGTTTGGTACTTTACAGTTTTTTATGACTATGACAGACTGTGAAATAAGAAATACTACATTTACATTTACAGCATTTCTCTATACTAAAATATTGAGCATGTTCTTTTATCTTTCAGAGTGAAGTCTGTTACATTAAAGCAGTATTGCCTCATATCCTGGACCTTCTGAACACACACTTTAAGTATAGAATTGGCTCTGATAACCACAACTACACTCAGTTACTAGAGAGCCTAATCTACAACATCTATTCGGAGAAGTGCATCCCTCAGATCAATGAGGAAATTGAGGTAATACCATTCATAACATTAAAGTTAGATGTTACCAAAGATTAAATAAGAACACAAACTGTGCTGCTGTTTTATAAGCCAGTCAGCAATGTTAAGTAAACAAACAATATTCATGTTCATTAAAAACAATACATAAATTTAAACTTGATGTGTCTGTGTTCTCTAACCACCACTGAGAAATTAAATACACACTATCAACAGTTCATGTTCTTCATGCACCATCTTAACGTAGTGCTACAGAAAAAATCCTTAAATTTGTAAATAATTTTTTCCTTGGAGCTATTACTCTTACAAAAGGGCACTTAAGGAGCTTAGGCTAGACATTACTGATCACCCCCACATGAACAAGTCAGATGATTTTTGTATTTTTGTTAAGACTTCTGTCAGCATGCTGGTTTCAAATTTTGTCAAAAATATAACTAAAGTATATCAAATTTGCTTCGATCACCGGTTTGTTGGTGCATTTTTACATTTTAGTCCTAAAAAACGTTAAAAAACAATGGGTTTTTTTTGTTCTACGTTTTTGCGCCCAATGTAATTATATATATACACCACGGCCAACATCAGGAAATGTGGAAAACTTATTATAGACATACTATAATAAGTTTTCCACATTTCCTGATGTTGGCCGTGGTGTAAAATATTTTAATAAAAAATAATTATTGGTTATTTGTAGGTAGATTGTGTTTATAAAACTTGTAGATATAGACCAATGCAAAAATGGGCACAATAGCAAACACCTTCATGGGATAAAACTTTTTTGCTGTGTGATTACTTTACTTACACAACATTGTTTATAATTACATTCCTCTTATATGCTTTTACTGCACAGGAAAACCCAGAGAAATTTGCTAAATTATACGTGTCATTGCCCACGGAAGCACTGCGAAAAGTAGAGCAGGTCTTTCAGATGTACCAAAATCTGATGAGTAAGAGTTACAGACCTGGGGAATGGAACTGTGAGGATGAGTATGCAAAGGACATACCCGAATCCACAACTGCACTTCCTAACCTAACAACAGGTAAGCTGAATAGCTCAATGAAAAGAACCGACCGTACCGATGCAACACACATTCGCAGTTCCTCCGGGAGCTGCATTTTCTAGTTATAAATGCCTTTTTCTATTATTTTATAATATCACAAGGGTAACTGGTATAGAGGGACTCCAAGTTAAGAGTGGACGTAGCGTGTTAGATGCGCAATATTTATTGTTAACTTTGCTGACAGGCCCCAGTTTGCTCATTCTTTTCCATAAATATGTCTTTTGAAGGTTTTAAAGGACCCATCTTGACAAGATCCACTCCACTTACGATGACTGCATTACAACCCAGACCATCAGCAGTAACTGTCGTCAGACACAACAACAGTGCACCCGCACAACAATCTACAACATCTAGAACAAGCAGCGTAAACAAATATGAATCAAGAAAGTCAACTTGAAATCAGGTGTTTGTAATCTCACAAATTTGAAAAAGTGTTTTTTCAGAGTGTTCTCACTGCCACAGGGGCTGGCAGGGATGCAGGGTGGATCATCGCCATTTTCTTTCCCTAGAGGTGTTCAAATCAGTAAACCAATCCAAATTTCTATGATACAACTGCATCTATTTATGTCAGGTCAAATCAATAAAAGAAATGGTTAAAAATTTATACCACCACTGCAAACTGATTCATGCAGCAATCTACTTCCTTGGTGTGTGTAAGTGAGAGGGAAAAAGAAAGGCTGGATTTAGACATCTGATATCTGTGTCAGAATTTATTCAGGCTGTATTTCAGCGCAGTCTGCATCACCGCAATGTTTGAAAAAAAAAAAAAAAACTAAGAGCAGTGTGATGGAGTTTTTGTCTTTCTTTCATGTACTAAGTGAGTAGCCTTACCATAAGATGGATGGACGTTCTGTTTTACATTACAATCACAACGCGTTATGTATATTTTGGGAGGACATTTCCAGAGAGAATGAATGTACCAGTTGACAGGCAAAATAAAGTAAGTGAAGAAGTGTTTTGAAATCGTTGGTCTTTTGTGTATTGAAACTGGGACACATCATGCTACATTTTATCTTAACTAAAACATTCTGGATCTGATCCTAATGAAAAAACACATTAAATTATTACCTTCTTAATCATTGTTGATGTGTTATAAACTGTACTGAGATGCACACTACATCTTCTACAATGGTTCAGGTGAACAGATGGTGCACAGTCAAGCAAACTGCAACTTATTCTAACATATCTGAATGCACAACAAGTTTCTGCTGCACTGTGCTGTAAGAATTTGCAGTATGCCTTCCTGTCACGTGTGTATAGTTCAGCCTAGAGCAGTGGTGTATTGGAATGTTTTCTTGGCACACCCTGGGACCTCTGATAGCTGTGGATGGACTTTTGGACTGTAAGGCTTACCTAAACATGGCTGACTCATTTCATCCCTGCATCACAGCTGTTAGCACAATTATGCAAGGATACTGCCATGCTACAAGCAGTCATGGACCACTTCCAGGGACATGACAGCAGGTTTTCTTTGCTTTCCTGGACTTTCCAACCCCTAGATGTTAATCCTGTAGAACATCTCTGGAATGCGGTAGAACAGGCTGCTCAGAGGACGTCAATTCCTCCATCTAATTTGTATCAAGTGGGAGAATCTGCTCTGTCCACATGGGCCGGTTTTCCTGCAGATCAATCTCAGCACCTAATGGGATCTGTGACAGGGTGAATTGCTGCAGTTCTGAAGGCCAAAGGAGCTATAGAGATGCTACTAGACGTGTGTCTCTAATGAAGTGGCCATTTAGTATATATACAGTTTTGTATTTTTTAGCTCATTAGCAGTTCTCTGTTTAAAGCATTTAAAGTTTTTTTTTTCAATACTGGCTAACAGTTAAGCTCGACAGAACAAAAAGGCCTGAGAAAACATCAATTTAGATTTAAAATACCTAACTGGTTGGGGAACAGAAGTGTGTGAATGAAATTTGTGTGTGGATGTGGGTTGCTGTCTTTATATTACAGCATGGAAACCAAATGTCCAAATAATAAAGAACTAAAGAAAAGAAAGAGCTGACATTATCAGTGGACAGCAATGAAGTAAATGTAATTTAATACTTAACTTTCATTTTATCGTGTACTGAAGTATTTCCATTTTAGGTGTCTTTTTACTTTTTTACATAAAGTAAATACATGTATATATGCAAATCCCTTCCAAAATTTCTTTAAGTAAAATAAGCATATTTTTTTCACGCATTTGTTCGCAAACTGGGAATCCATACAGAGTGATCACTCTCTCCGTTCACTTTTTAATCACTCTTCAAAAATCACCCCTTTCATTTTATATGGCCAAGATCAAAGAAGGATCAAAGCCAACCAGAATCAATCAGGTTTCAGACATGCACCCATTATCGAACCTGCACCTTGCCAGAGCCTTCAAGGTCTTGGGCCTGTGCCTGGCCAGAACCCACTGTGTCTCGGACCCATGCCTAATCGGATCCCAAACGGGATTTGGATGGGAGCCCGATTAGAATCGATCTGGTCTCGGGCCTACGCCCGACCAGAACCTACCAGGGCTCTAACCTGCACCTGACCAAAACCCACCGTGCCTTGGACCCACCGGAACTGTCCGGATCTTAAACCTGTTACAGGACAGAACCGACCACACCAATGCAACACACATTTGCATTTCCTGCAGGAGCTGCATTTTCTAGTTGTATATAGTCTTGTATGAGATTGTCGTTTTTTTGTTTCAAGTTTGTTGTTTGCAATGCACATTCATGTCAACCTTGATTTGTGGTGGATTCATTCTGAGGTATTTGTGTTCTGGAAACACACGTTTGTCTTCCAGGTGCCTTAACGGATATAAATTAAACAGTACATACATCGTAACAATGCTTTTGTTTAAAATATGAATTCACCTTGTAAGTTTATGTTTTGCACTCCATTAATGTGTATATTCCCTTTAAAAAGTGTGTTGAATAAGAATCAGACACAGATTAATGTAAGAACTGATATTATATCTGATAAATATTCAGTACACCATAGAATGTTGTGATAAATCAGTCAATCTTTGATCCTTGTCTTCAGAAAAAGTGTAAACATATGTTTCCATAGCACATTAAGGAACATTACCTATATGTTAGATAAATGGGATACCATGTAGACCATGGAATATATTATATGGTATTAATTTTACTTATCATCTGGTCGAGAATCACACCAGGAGAAGTGACTGGAAATTAAGACTGATGTAGTAAGTAACATAAGTTGTAGTTGTGTGCAGTCTCTAACTACAGTTACTCACAGTTTTTCAAATCTGTTTTTGAAAATTGGAACTAGTCAGAATTTTGGAGCTGTCAGTTATTCATGCAGAGATCAAATTATCTGTAATTCATAATCATGTTAATATTGCCATAGCACCGGCAATGTCTGTAAGCAACTCCAGAGGGCAGCAGAGGCACTCTGCACAGGCCAAGAAGGCAGCTCTGTGAACAAGCTTGCCCAGTAGAAATGGCCCAATCAGTGCACCTGGTCATCATGAGTTGCACTTGACTGACATGCTATTTAAACTGGCCCAGAGTCAGCATCAGCATGGCTTCTTTACACGAGATGCTGCAGATAAACGATTTGCCTGTCTGAAATGAAAGACTAAAGAAAAAAGAGAGAGTTTAGAAAGAAAGAAATAAAAAAAAAAGTAAACAGTTGAAAGTAACAGAGAAAATGGGGGCTTAATGAAAGGAAAATATTTAAGTTGAAAAGTAGGTTGAAAGTGTGAAAACTAGAAGAGAATGCTGAAAACTTTATATTATATCTTCAGTGTTGTACCATGAAAAGATATCATAAAATTGTTACAAAAATGTAAGAGGTGTACTTACTTTTGTGAGATATTGAAACCTTTTGTTATTTAGGTTTGAACACATGCCTCCTGTTTTCAAAATTAGTATTACAAGCTACTATCAAGCATATTTTCATTTTCACCCGTCTTCACGTTTCATTCACTTTTACTTATGAGGGTTGCAGTAGATTTTCCACCTCATCAAATAAAATAAATATATATTATATATGAGATAATTTTAACTGTCGCTAATGAATGCTACACCAAACTGTAAAATTAACCCCAGGAACCTTATGGTGATATTTTGACTCGTATTTTTCTCAAGAAAAATGTTTCAGTTTCTTTATTAATTTGTTTTGCCCACGGGAACCAGTGAAATGTCCCCAGAATGTAAAACCATCTTTGTATATATTTGGTATATACAAATTTACACTTATATATAAACATAAAAAAATAAAATAGCCTAAACACAAACTGTATATTGGTAGTGTTTCCAACAACCTTGTTTTATTTAGCACCAGTTTTTAATCAGGGACTGAATTAAAAAAAAACAGCATCGCAGCAATGTTATGACACTGGTACCTTGAATGACCAATTACAGTAAAAAAATCAACATATTATAAACAAGCATGTGCAAATGAATTAATATTTGTCTGCTAAGTTTCTTAAATTACCGTACATTAAAATGTATGGTCTGAAGTTTAACTGATAGTTTGCACTATCCACCCATTTTATGTTTACTCTATTAGGAATCTGACTAGCAGCCTACAGATCTCATGTTGATTAACACTAGCGAATCGGATTAACTAATATTAGTTGACATTATTTTGCACAGTGGAAACACTGGTGACATTAGGTAGCAAAGAGGTGTTCAATTTTAAATCAGTATGGCTACTGGCTGCTTAGTTAACTATCTTTTACTTATGGTCTAGAAGGTCTGAAGGGTCGACAAGTATATGATATAAGCATGTGACATGAGCCTTCTGATAGTCCTCTGCCAATCAAATGCTAGCATGTCTAAATTGGCCATCTTGGAGATGTAGCCTCTGGGAGGGCACGTTGGAATGATCTAATATGAGTTTTTTTTAAAGATAATGCAAACCACTGCAATCAAATATTGTTAGGAATTCTGTTCTCCCAAAATAGTGGAAGGGACTTGTCCCTACGCTCCATATAGAATTATGTCCAGTTGCATGAGAAGTAAAATTAAACCAGAAGAAAAATTTGACACCTCAGTAGCAAGCATGATTAAATAAAGTTTTATGGATTACACTGGTGTAAGTTAAGATTAAAAAACAAATAACTACGTATCACTGTATGTACTGTGTTTATATGTACACTGGTATGCAGACTTTATACATTCACTTCTAATGGAGCTCTCTCGTGTTCTGTGTGCAACTGCAAATGGCTCCCTCCTAACAGGATATGATAATAATCAGCACCACACAGCATTAACAGATCAAACAAACCCAAGTTAGGCTTTTTATAGCAAGACATCACATACCTTTCTCATAATATGTCAAAGTACACATTATTTCACAATGTCATGTTGACAGAATTCCATTAAAAGTTTGACAGTTGCAATCCAGAAAAACTGCACATGACATCAGTGATTGTTAATGGTCTCTGTGCTTCTAACCAATAAGTAACTACATTTTCTCTTTTCTCTTCAAAGTGATGTTCCGGTACCAGTTCCAGCCCCACACACCTAGATTTTCCTCCACCTCCGCATCACTCTACTGGTCTTCATCAACAGAACCCAGCCCCACCAGAGTGCAGGAACTTCTTCCATCATTTAGGACTCATTTTAAAATCAATTTTATTATTAATTTTACTAATTAAAATTTTATTATTGATTTAAATTATATCAGTTATTTATTTTTACTATTACTACCACATAATTATTCAATGAGCATCTAAGCCACCCAAGGAGGACGGGTCCCTTTTTGAGTCTTGGTCCTCCCAAGGTTTCTTGCTACTTTTGCCCTAGTCTTGCTCAATTTGAGATTGGCCTTTTAAGATAATATAATAATATAAAACTAATTTGAGACAATGCTCCATTATAAAAAGCACTATAGAAATAAATTTAGAATTTTTGAATTTTGATGTGGAAACCTTGCTATGTAGATCTGTGAGTTATGAATCACATCTATACATTGAGTTCCTATTTTCTGACTTTGCTGAACACAATTGTGCTGTAATTCACTGACGCGTCGTCACTCTGATCACTGGCACTGCTGTCACTACTGGTTACGCTCTCTAACCGGTTTGCTTTAGGTTTGGCAATTTTGCGTTCTCTGTCCTTAAAGGAAACTGTACCCTGTGGTTCCTTTGGGTTCAGATCATTCAATTTGTTTTCTGACTTCATATTTTCATAGTCAGGCAGCGCCAAAGATTTGCCTTCAAGGACATTTTCATAGTCTGCAGCATTGAGAGTAGTTTTGAAACTCAGATATTGTTTGTGGCTGGCAAAATCTTTAAACTGAAAGAGAATAAGAAGTGGATGCATGAGTGAAACATATCCTCCCTAAGAGATTAACAAAACTTGATCTCTACAGAAAAATAACTAGTGAATAAAACTTTCTGGACACATAAAATATAAAATCAAATGATTACTCAGAGATGATATATTAATGATTACTGTGAAAACTTATTATTGGTTTTGGAAACACAAATTGTGAATTAAGGGCAAAAATTGAAATTATAGGCAGGTGAATTATTTAGCACTTATTTTAAATCACTTATTTTAAACTCATTTTAAATACACAAAATACATTTTAATACACAGGGTTTTAAATATGTTGCATAATGTGAAAATGTGATCATTTAAAACAACAGGAAAAGCTTTTCTAAAGTTTCCCTTTTACATTTCAAATATGCAGCCTGTGCTGATTTAATATTAAAGCAGCATTAGTTTACACTATTTGTTCTGGCAATTTCAATTTAAAACAATGTTAAGGAGAAATGTTATAATGTTGTAATAGTTTACTCACAGCCAGTGGTGTAGTCTACATGATGTATAGCTGCTGTTGAACATTAATTTTTGATAAAATTACTGATATCTGTCACCAAGGAGTCTGATATGTACAGTGCATCCGGAAAGTATTCACAGCGCTTCACTTTTTCCACATTTTGTTACGTTACAGCCTTATTCCAAAT
>JAUZSU010151279.1:0-14571 GCA_034780255.1 Parotocinclus maculicauda
GATAGAGAGCTTTAAAGGGACTTGAGCTGAAAAACACAGGGCTGTCCGGCACAGAGCCTGCACACACACACACACACACACACACACACACACACACACACGTTCATAAACACTGTATGCCATGTCCTGATATCTGCAAGCCACGGATCTCGACTTGCCTTGATTCTCTTTGTTTTTGCCCGGCGTCTCCTTCACGGTCGTGCAAGAGATCCCCGTTTCCTGGAAAGCACCATTTGAGACGTCCCGCTGCGCCTCACAGTGACCCTGCAGGTAGGGCGTGGGATTAATTATTGTATGGTATGGACCACAGATTTCTAGAAAATACCAATCGCTGCTCGGATTGTGCTTGATTACAACCTTACAATCAAACACAAATAACAATGCTCATTATCTAAAGAGCTTCCAACACGTCATTCACCTTCAGCTCGTCGTCTTCACAGCCCATCACGTCCGATTTGCCGCACGAGATCTGCAACATAACACACGCTGTTCCATTTGTCTAAATCACAACCACAAACTGCGAGAGGCGCACAAAGTGTGTGTGTGTGGTATAATAATGTAGTGTCTCCTACGTGCTGGACGTTGGGAGTGCTCAGGCTTCTCCGGATGTGCCTGCTTTTTACTGAGAGCACTTCCTTTACGGTCACCGCCTAAAACACAAACACACACACACACACACACACACACACACATATACATGTTAAACTCATTCATTTACACTGCTTTGATCTGTAAAGGACCCTGTGTGTGTTCTACCTGACGCAGCCTCTCGAGGCACAGAATGTTTGCCACCTCCAGGATTCCTCGGGTGTATTTTTCAATGTACGTTTCTCCGTCCTGCGTCTCCTCGGCTTCACCGCGTGCCGCCATCAGAGCCAGCGTCTCCCGCTCCTCCGGCTCCTCCGAGGCCTGACAGGGTGACGTTAAAATTAAGCAGGTTATGGGAGACTTTATGGGTGAAATCAAGAAAATACAAACGTATTCTGGTCAGTGCTGTTGTTTTTATGAAATTGTTTAAAAAAGTAAAAAATGCATCTCGCTAAAACTTAAAACATCTTTGATCCTCATATGAGCAAGAAAGAATAGGATTAATGCAATCAAATATTTTAACCGTTTGACAGCGCTGGGACTTTAAGGTGTCTAGAGAACGTGTCGGTTTTCTTCTACTGCACAAAACACAAACCAAAATGAAATGAACTTTGAACTGTGGTAGCCTAGCGGCTAAGGTACTGCACTATGGGCCGGGTCCAGGGTTCAAAGCCCACCTCTGCCAAGCTGCCCCAGTTGGGTCCCTGAGCAAGACCCTTATCCCACCATTGCTTAAATTGTAAGACTGTATGATTTGAAGTCGCCCTTGATAAGTGGTTCAAATCCCACCTCTACCACAGTTGGGTCCCTGAGCAAGACCATTAACCCACAACTGCTTGGATTGTAAGACTATGATTTATAAGTCGCTCTGGATAAGGGCGTCGGCTAAATGTAAAGTAAACTTTTTTAATGAAAATACATAGATAAATATAAAAAAACACATCCCAATTTTTTGCATCTCTTTCTTACACTGGAGTCTAAAGGACGTTACAAACTGTACAAAAGAACATAATCTTTGGCTACCATACAATACTTGTATACGCTGCTCACAAATACGCATTTCAAAATGAATATGAAGCGATTGAAAAAAAAGCGTCTGATTTATTTTATTTATTTATTTCATTATATTTATTTATATTTATTTATAAGATCATCAGGAAAGCAAATAAAAAGTCAAAGAAAGTTGTTCGATTACGCCAATGAGATTCAAACTCGATTACGGTGATTGAGCAGCAAGTGATATATTAATAGGGTGAGAACAGAAGGATCAAACTGGACCAGAGTGCCCCCACATTGTGTTCAGTAGGGTCTATGGTCACCCAAAAGAGACAGAACAGACTGACAGTGATGCTCAGATTATCCAGCAGTCCTTATGGGATCCTCTTTAGATTCATTTTTTGTGAGCAGTGTATGTGGTTGAGCCTCAGAACTTACCTTTGGTATATTGGAGACGATTTCGTAGGTAACCCCGCACGAGTGCAGCACGTTTTTCAGAGACATTCTCCTCTTCAGACTCTGTGTGAAGCTCTGAAGTGATGGAAGCACCATTTTCAGTTAACCTCAAACGCAAAATCCACCAAAATCAGCGCTACAGTTTGAACAAAAGGTCTTTTAAAGTCATAGTTCAGCGCAGCAGCGCGCTAGAGTTTGCATGTTCTCCCATGTTCTGCACCTTCCGAAGCCGACCCTAAGGACGTGCGTGCGATCACCTGTTTGTTGTAGATGTTAACGGCGATCCTCTTGCGCAGCACGAGCTCCATGCAGGCCGGGTGGCTGAGCTGCACCGTGGCTTTGACGATCAGGTAGATGCGCTCGCCTGGCACCGTCACGCGGTTCAGATAGATGGAGTCGTGAATGGAGGAATCCCATGAGCACGATACACACACCTGGATCAGTGAGAATACCAAACTCTTCCTATTAAATCCTGAATTCAGAAAAGGCCAAATCAGGCCACCACACTCAAGAGAAAATAATCATCAGCAACACTGAAGTAATCTGTGTACAAACACACACAGCGCAGGCTCACTGAAATGCAGGAACAAAAACCGACATGCCTCATCGTCGCTGTGCTTGATGATGGGAAGGTAGAAGAACTGGCTGCCGTGCTCTTTAGGGAGGATGGAGTTGATCCCGGCGGCGTGGGGTCCGGCCAGCTGCTCGCTCACGCTCAGATTGTCGGCTGTGCCACAAAAACACAAGTTACGCTTTAATGGTCTGAAAAACGGAACCGACTTCAGGACCTTAAAAGCTGATGATTAACACAAAATCAGATGTACCGTTCAGGTCCAGGAAGAGAACCGGGAAGTGGACCTCCATGCCAGGTGAGGGCGCCCTAAAACAAAGAGCATCTTGGGGTGACCTACTCCAACCTTTAACCCGTTATTAACGAGAACCCTTTAGGTTCTAAAAGCATCCTGTAAATGAAGAAGCCGTAGTGTGCAGTCGTGTTTGTTACCAGTGGGCAGGAGCTCCCGGGATTCCGCTGCCCGGTGCTGGGACCAACACGGCGTTCCTTTCCTCGGTTAGTCCTACCCACTGTTCCACAAGCCGCGCCTCCCGCTCCACGTCCTCGTCACACTTCTCTACACACACAAATACAGACGGAGACAGAAAACACACAGTAAATGTTACAAAGACATGTAGGGTCCCCTAAAGTCACGGCCAGGTTCACCCTACAGATTTAATCCCATAAATGTCATTTTCCTACTGACCATCTGGCAGATAAAACTAAGCCCCTAAAATAAAAACGAAAGAAAGAAAACAAAAGAAAGAATGAACAAAAAACAAAGGGAAGGATGAAAGACAAAGGAAAAGAAAAAAGACAGAAAAAGAAAGAAAGAGGAAACTAAGACAAAATAGGACGAAAAAGAAAGGAATAAAAAAGACAAACAAAAAGAAAAAGACAGAGAGAAAGAAAAAGAAAAGAAAAGGACGACAAAAGAAAGAATGAGTAACAAAAAAGAACAAAGAACAAAAAGAAGGCAAGAAAACTGAAAGAAAGAACGAACAAAAGGAGAAAAATAAATGAAAACAAAAAGAAAGAAAGAAAGGAAACAAAGACAAAGAGAATGAAAAATAAATAAATGAAAAAGGTAAAGAAAACTAAAAGTAAGGAAGAAAACGTAATGGAGACAAAAAATGGTTTTGGTTTGGATAATGAGTAATAAAGCACCTAATACATTATAGCAGGAATTCAGATGTATGTGTGTGTGTGTGTGTGTTTGGATATTAAGGTTCGGGACAGAAACACTAATGGCCCATTTTGTTTATCCTGCACAGAGCTGTTGGGGATGTTTGTGTTTCCCTGGCTGGAGCACCAGTCTACCGTAGGGTCCAGTTGGGGTTGCCCAGGGATGCCCGGGTGGTACAGGGACGAACGGCCATTCTCAAAAGAGGGGAGGCTGGTCAGGGATCATACACTAGGGTTGGGTATGGTTTGCATTCTGTTTGATTCTGCTTATCGATTCCGTACCCGATTTGTTCATGATCTTCTTAAGCTGTTCATCCAGATACTCTCTGCGTTTGATAAGCGCCTCGGACCATCGTTCACGCACACAGTTCAGGTCTTCCTCCTACACACACACACACACACACACACACACACACACACACACACACACACAAAACACATTTAAAGTTAATAAACAAGAGGGAAATGAAGTCTGGCGATGAAGCTCCGATCAGCAGATCTCCTGGGGCACGGGCGCGGTGAGCGGACTGTCCGATCACACACACCTGCATGAACCCCAGGAAGTCATGCAGCCATGCGGGCGGGGGCCGCTCAGTGCTGGTGAGTCCGAATGCCCGAATGAGCGGCTCGACTCCTCAAAGGCGCTGTGTTATGTTCGTGTTAGCCATGTTAGGAGATTTAAGCGGAGTACCGCGTCGTGTTCTCACGGTAAAGATTAAAAACTCGGGGCGTGTGATTAGCAGTGGGATCATGCCTGGATGGACAGCAAGCAGGAGAGAGGGAGAGAATACCTGGTAACTATCCATATCGTCCTCCTCCTCCCTCAGCTACAAGAGAACACAGGCCGTCACACACACACTCAAATTACTAAGACTCGAATTACACACACACACACACACACACACACAGCAGGAGTTCTAACATAATTCTGTACACACTTTCCGTTTAAAAAAACTGGGACAGGAAGATTAAAATGTGCAGTGATTCCGTCTTTGGAGGAAAAAATCAACAACACAAAAGTCATTTGACTGGAAACACTCAAACGTTTGTGTGATTGTGCACACGCCTTCTGTTTATTATGCCATTTAATGCAATTGCACTTCTTGAACACCAGGGAGCGCAGTCATAGGACACAGACATCAAAATCCTTCTAGATTCCTTTTGTTTAAATCATTATACAAGAACAGCAAACTCTTAATGCTGCACACATAAGAAAGAAAGAAAGAAAGAAAGAAAGAAAGAAAGAAAGAAAGAAAAAGAAAGGATGGAAAGAAAGAATAAGAAAGGAAAAAGAAACTAACAAACAAACAATTTAAAAGAATTGCACAGAAAGCCTGAAAAACAGAAAGAAAGAAAAGTAAGAAGGAAAGACAGGAAAATAAAAAGTAAAAAAAAAGTAAGAAAGAAAAAAAAAAACCTAATATGATAGAAAGAAATTAATGTTTTGCTGGATTATTTAAGATATAGTGAAGCTACAACAGAACATTTTGTTTACATTTCTAAACCTCTGTTCTACTAATTTATTTTAATTGCAAGGGAATAAAGAGTTATAAAATGCAATGTTTACACTTCAAAAACTAAAATGGAATGTCTCAGGGTTTTTTACTTTCTGTCTTTCTTTCTCAAATCTTTCTAAAAAAGTGAGAAAAGTTCATTGTGAATCGAATCGAATGGAATCGTGAGTGTATCGTTACACCCCTACGACCTACACATAACCCTAACCTCACAAACCGTTTGGGATATTTAAAAAAAAAAAGACAATATATATATATAAATGATATATAAAAAGTATATAAACTTGACCCAAACACACGCGCACACACACACACACACACACACTGACCTGGTAGCTGTCGAGTGCTCTCTGTAGTTTAGTGGAACGTTGACACACACAGCCGATAGACACTGACAGGACGGCCTCTACTAACAAAGGCAAGGTCCCAGAGTGCTGCACCGGCTTCACACACACCTGCAGCCTCCGAGAGTGTCCCTACACACACACACAGACACACACAATTTAATTTGTATTACCCTATCAGAGAGGATTATTTAATTTATTGCAGATTTAAAGCGATTGTGAGAGCCTGTGTGTGTGTGTGTGTGTGTGTGTGTGTGTAACTGACCTGACGCAGCTGGAACACCCCCCCGGTGCTGATGTCTCTGCTGGGGTGCAGCTCTACAGGTGAGTACGCCCCCTGCTCATTCAGCTCCTGTATGGAGACCCACATCTCGATCCTGCGGGACACTTCACTCCACCTACAGACACAGACACACACAGACACACAGACACACACACACATACACACACACAAGTTTATAGGGCTGTCTCGCAATAACCAGAAGCAAACTGGCCGTGCTTTATTGGTTTAAACTGGTTTTTCCAGTTTAACCAGCTCGGACGATCCTATCCTTCAGTCCCTACAAGAATAGCAAATACCTGTTCCCGTTCTTCAACACACACACACACACACACACACACCACTGACCTGTCCCGCAGCGTGCGCGTTTTGGCCTGCAGTGTGTTGTTCAGTTCCCAGCGTGAGTGTCCGTTCCCAGCACAGCGGTGTCCCCAAACTTCGATGGCCAGAGCTCCGTCTGAGATAAACTCCACAAACTCATCAGAGACGTGAACTGTATAGTCCTGCAACACACACACACACACACACACACACACACACACACACACACACACATACACACACACAGAGGTACACAACACTCAGGTTTGACTGTTACTCCCTTTGTTTGCCTCCTTGTGCCCTGTGTTTTGTAGTAGCACCTTTACATTTAGTGCAGGTAACCCCAATGGTTTATTAAACACATCATCTATGAGAACCTACTGTTTACTTCATGTCTATCGTATCACAGAGCTTAGCATGTGCTGTTGTATTCTGTAACCAGCTTTAAACAGTACATCTTCTCACCTTGCAGTGGTCGAACAGTACAGTGAACTGAGCGTCCGTGGTTCGAGTGGTGGGCATGTCCGGGCTCACTATAGGTGGCGCCACCGCAGGCTCCGCCTGCTCCCAGAACGTGTACTGACAGAAAACGAAATTGGACAGGTTGAGGGGCAGGCCGGTCGCTTTGCGGATCCGCACCTGAAACAGACGCACAACAGAGACGTTTCATATCTGTGGGATGTTCGAGTCTGAATCGGGTGCAAACCTCATAAATGTCATTTTCCTAGTGACCATGTGACAGATTAAATCCCTAAAATAAAAAAAGAAAGAAAGAAACAGACAAACAGAATGAAAATGAAGGAGAGACAACAAAAGAAAGAAAGAACAGAAAAAAGGAAAGTAAGAAAGACAAAGGAAAAGAAAAAAGACAGAAAAAAGAAAGAAAGGAAGACCATTAAAATTAGAAAGAAAGGAAACGAAGACAAAATAAGATGAAAAACAAAGGAAGAAAGGCAAACAAAAAAGGAAGAACGAACACAAGACAAAGTAACCAAGAAAGAAAGAACGAAGAAACAGACAGAGAGAATGAAAAGAAAAGAAAAAGAAAACAAAATAAAGAATGAGTACCAAAAAAGAAAGAAAGAAAATTTAAAAAAAGAACGAAAGAAAGGAAGACAAGAAAACTGAAAGAAAAAGTACAAAAGGAGAAAAATAAGTTAAAACAAAAAAAAGAAAGAAAGAAAGAGGAAACAAAGAAAAATAGAATGAAAAATAAATAAATAAATAAATGCAGAAAACTGAAAGAAAGAAAGAACAAAAAGAAAAAAAAGGAAGACAGAGAAAGAAAAGGTAATGGAGACAGAAATATGGTTTTGGTTTGGGTAATGAGTAATAAAAGAACTCCTAAATTATAGCAGGAATTCAGATGTGTGTGTGTGTGTGTGTGTGTGTGTACCCTGCAGGTGAGCTTTTTGGCCATGTGGACGATCTCTCCATTGGTGTCCATCACCTCGTAGCTGCTGCTCTCGCTCGAGTTCTCGGACGAGTCGTCTCCACCCGAGAGTCTCTCTGGTACGGTTCCACACACCCGCATCATCTCCACATGCAGCCGACCTGCGACCTGTAACGACACCGTCTGGCTCATTAACGGTCCGGGTTCTACCAGCGTCCGTAGTCCCAAAGTCCACTGAAAACGCAACAGCACCTCCCCCTGCTGGCTGATGATAGGGACTGCGTACTGCAGCTTGACGTCGTGAAACAGGCACTCCAGGAAGACGTTGGCCACGCCGATCAGGTTGTGGTTCTCCTGAGCGTCGTAGAACGGATCCCCCTGTTTGTTTTGGAGCTTGGCAGGCTGCCAGAAGGAAAATCGCAAGCAGGTTAACAGGAGATGGAAGTACGTTGTTTACTCACCTGCTGTGTCTCACCAAGGGATGATCTACCTGTCTACCTATGTAGTTTATCTACCTGTATTAACACTGGAAGTTCTTTTTTTTTTAGTCCCATACTGGTGGGGTTTTTAATCATTTTACAAAGAGTAACACTTTAAATTCATAAGCATTGCTAATTAAATGCCTTATTACTATTTATTGATCAGTACAAAATGGTTTTTTACAGCTTTCACAGTCACCATGGGTCGGGCACAGACCCAGTCCAAATGACCCGAGGAGTCAGAAGCCCCTGGCGAGGCAGAACACCGAGAACTCTAGGGCAAGAACACAACCCAGACAAGATCTCACTGGAGGCAGGATTCTCAAGTCTGTCCATTTCTCAGGGATAAAGTCTCAGTTCTGTCCAATTCTCAAAGATAAAAGTCCCAATTCTGTCCATTACTCAGGAAAAAAAGTCTCAGTTCTGTCCAATTCTCAAAGATAAAAGTCCCAGTTCTGTCCATTTCTCAGGAATAAAGTCCCAATTTTGTCCATTTCTCAGGAATAAAGTCCCAGTTCTGTCAATTTCTCAGGAATAAAGTCCCAGTTCTGTCCATTTCTCAAGAATAAAGTCCCAGTTCTCACCATTTCTCAGGGATAAAGTCCCATGTATGTGTGTGTGTGTGTGTGTGTGTCATTGCCACTCACCAAGTCCTGCTCTTCTTTCCATTCCCGGTACTGGTCCCTCATGTCCACCAGTTTGTTCTCCAGCTTCTCGATGGTCCACACCTGTGTGCCTTTAGCTCTGCGTCGCACCTGGATGGCCGGCTCGCTCACGATGGCGCCTCTCTGCCACACAAACAGCGTGTTCGTACACCAAGCTTTGTAACAGTACCTTAACACACAATTAGAATAAGCTCACCTTGCGATTGGCACTCAGGTTGGCAGCGGGTATCTGAAGCGTCACCTGGTAGTCTGTGTGTTTCCCCATCTCCTCCGCCAGCAAGTTGGCCTCGCGTACCAGCGTGTTGGCACGAACCACTTGCTCTCGCAGCCGAGATAAACTCTGCCTGAACAGCTCGTCCCTAAAACACACACACACACACACACACGGTCCGGTCACTACAGGAGCAAGAGCCGGAGCCGTTTCGTGACGTCGCTGCCCTTTACCTCTCCTCGGTCCACAGGCGCATCTTGTTGAGCGCACTCGAGTGTGTGTTCAGCGGGGGAAAGGCCAGGCTGTTGCTCCGATGGTGGTGCTGGGACGACCTTTCGGGAGAGAGCTGCTGACGCAGGAGGTCCAGCTCTCGCTCGTAACGTAGCCGCTGCTCCTCCAGCGCCGAGCGCTTCTCCTCCAGGTACTGCTTCTCCAGCACCTGCACCACGTTCTGGACCGGGTCTGCCAAACAAGAGAGCGCCAGAGACACATTTAGGACAGACATAAGACTATTTCTTATCTCTATTTTTGAAAGTCTGTTTGTTCACCGTTGCTCCCCAGCGTTTTCATCATGACCTCCATCTGTGCAAACTCATAGCTGTAGTCCTGCTCCGACGAGGCCTCGCTGGCCGTCTCCACGTCCACGTCGACGAAACTCGAGCGGGGAGACTCGCGCTCCGAATCCTTCAAGCGGTCACGCCGCTTCCTCTTCGGCAGGTTCACCCTGAGCACGAAAAAAAAAGGCGTTAGGACTGCTCTAACGGGGTTAAGCACAACTCAGATGGAATACGATTAAAGAGAGCACAGACCTGAAAAAATGATTGTTGCCCCATAAGATGCGGTCACCGTGCCAAAGATGAACCGTGGAGTAAATCATGGTTCCATTCACGCAGGTCCTGTAAGGGAAAGCGCACCTTAAACCATTCGAGGCCTAAACCATTTTTGTAAACTCCACATCATTCGAATAGACGTGCCCGAACCTGGCGTTCTCCACGGGGCAGAGGGTGACGTCGCTGTCAGGAGCGATATCGATCACACAGTGCTCCGGCTGGATCCCGATCCCGAACAGCTGGATGTCCTGAGACGTGTCCGCTCCCACACGCGTGTGCTCCTGAACAGGCACGCAAAAAAAATGATAGCTCACACTTGTAGGCGTCTAAACTGACCAAATCCTTTACAATAAATATGAAATATGAAATAACTAAACTAAATTAAAAATGAAATGATTCCTAAACTAAAAGGACATTTTAATGATTGAAAGAAGATTTTCTTAAGATATTATTTGAGAACTTTTTGGAATTCCATTTACGGACATGAACTTCTTAACAACTTGGCCCCTGGTTTGTAGGGTCACTCGGACGGGTTAACTAGGACTAAATTTTCAGGGTTGTACCTTCAGGTAATAGACGAGCAGCTCGTTGAGGGCCGGGTCTGCGTTCAGGTTGACCAGGAAACATTTATCCTCTCCAACCTTAATCCCTGAGGACTCCAGAGAGATTCCCATACTCTCCAGCTTCTTCTGTCTCTCCTACACACACACACACACACACACACACACACATTTGATCTGTTGTATAAGCGTTAGTTAACCAGCATGGTTTTTAAATTTCATAGCGTTTTGCAGGTTTAAGGACAGAATGATCCAACGTTGTGTTCCTTGTGGGGACATTCGCCATATTTTACAGAAATTGCAGCTTTCCTTTAAAAAAAATCTTAAGGAGCCAAAGGTTTGTAAGATTTGGTGTTAGGTGTACGTTTAGTGTTAATAAGTCATCATTATGTCTATGGAAATTCCCCAAGACATGGATCTGTGTGTTTGGCGTACCTGTGCAATCTCCTCTGTCTTCCTGAGTTTCTCCTCCCAGCTGACCGTCATCTCCTGGATGAGCTTCTCAGACTCCTGCAGCTTCTCCTGCAGCTCAGGAGCTTTCAGAGACTACACACACACGATTACACGGTTACGATATTAGGTCCTCACAAAGATAGTAATACAACCTTGTTCATGCATCGTTCATAAAGCATTACTACAGATGTATTGCAGACCTGCCTGTATTTGTGTGTGTTTTTGTGTGTCACCTCGGCCTCGGAGAGCTGCACCCTTAGTTTCTCCACCTCCTCCCTCAGTTCCCTGATAATGCGAGCGTTGGGGTCCTCATTAACCACGGCGTGATTGACGATCCTCTTTGCGCGGTCGGCGTAGCGTAACGTGGACAGGGTCTCCTCGTAATTGTCTGCCGCGGGGCTCACCGTGGCGATCATGGCCGTCTTACTGTTCCCACCCAGGTTGTCCTGAATTGCAATCGCACAGCAGGGATAAAAGAAACGGGTTTTTTTCGCCCCTCTTAACCATATCGAATATAAACCGACCAGCCGATAAAAGAGTGTTGAATTATGGCTGCCGAAAGTGGTCAAAAATGGGCCGCAGCCAAAACTGTAACAAATATCCCATTTCTCAAATCGAATGATCTGATCCGTCTGATACCTCACCTTGAGCAGCCACGTCAGAACGGAGTCTCTGTACGGGATAAACTTGTTCTTGCCTTTTCCCGCCGACTGATCGGCCAGAGCCGAGATCACGCATCCCAGTGTGGTCAGGGACCTGCACGAATACACACACAGGCACAATGAGGAGTGGCTGCATATATACATATCAGGCCCAGAATTAGCACTAGTGTTAGTTTGTTATTACAGTGGTTGCCAGATTGAAGCGATTACTCTTAACAGGAAAAAAGAGCGAATGAGGCAACTCTAATACTTGAAGAATAAAGCACACACAGCTATTTCAAACATATAGGAAACACCTGTCTGTAAATGCAATAGTATTTTGGTTGCCAGATTGTGGCGATTAGCTGTAGGGCCATCTACAAAAGAGCCAGGAAATGATATGTGTGTGTAAGCAGGGTCTCACTTGTTGATGTTGCTGCCCTCTTTCAGTCTCTCTCCTGCTGCTCCTGTCTTAGACACCCTCTCACTGCCTGCCAGGTCCACCAGACTCACCTTACTCACCTTCTCCCCCGAGTTCTACACACACACACACACACACACACAGAAGGAGAAGGGGAACAGAAATTTAGTAGTCCTCCAAACAAAGCAGTTGGTGTTGGTTCTTAAAGTTTGAAGGGTGCCGCCTCGAGGTGCCATGGGGCTCTTGCGGGACAGAAAGTGTGTGTGTGTGTGTGTGTGTGTGTGTGTGTGTGCGCTCTTGTCTAACCCCAGACTGCAGGTCGTAAAGCGTCTGAGTGATGATGATGCTGAAGATGGCGTGCGAGCGACTGCTCTCCTCGTTCATGTTGGTAGCAGCCACCGTACGTGATTTGTTTCCCTCTGACATCACAGACTTGATATCCTACAGAGAGACCAAGAGGGTGAGGGAGGGACAGAGAAATATGATCTCCTATACTCTCTTGGTCCGTGTTGTTACCTGAAAACTGGTCACGGCCAACTGGGACAGACCGTCGACGTAGGGGCCCAAGACCTTGTGCTCCCTAACCTTTAGAGACTGACGGCTCCTGCACATGCACACACCCACACACACACACACACGAAGGCACACACGCACACACACACACACACACACACATTCAGGATCGTTACACATGGCAGGACTAAATAACAATAAGTTGTGCTTTAATTCTATATTATCTATGGCCAAAGCTCAACTGAGCAAGCCTTAAATGACAGTGGCAAGGAAAAACTCCTAAAGTGTTATAAGGAAAAAAACCTTCCTAGATGTAACACTCAAAAAGGGAGCCGAGCTGCTTGGGCGGCCTAGGTCTTATATGTAAGAAATAAATGATAAATGTACAATAAAAAAGGATTAAAATAATGCTTATTATGTAATATATAATATATATAATAATTCCAAAATTAATACAAATGTAAAAAATATATTTTAAAATAATACACAAATCAATAGAAAGAACATATCGAAAGAAAATATGCTAAATAAAATAATATATAAAATATGATAACTTAAAACGATCAGACTAGGTGTTATACGTAAGAATTAAATTACCAAATTAATTAATTTATTGTAATGATTATAGAAATAACTAAATCATGAATAATGTTTTTACTATATTTTCAAATAATACATACATGATAAATGCACAAATCAGAAATATGAGAAGAAATTATAATAATTAAAATAAAATAAATAAAAGACATCAGACTGGGTGTTATAAGTGAGAATTAAACTAAGCTGGCTAATTAATACGTTCTTAGTTATAGTTATTAAAACATATGATTAAGAATTTAATCATTACTAACAGTTTGCAAAAATAATTCTTACAAAATAACAAACCATGAAATATAACTGAAAGACTATAATAAAATAAAGAGATAAGAATAATATATAGTGTATCTAAATAATAAAAAGAGACAGTTGCACGTTGTATATGTGTATCAGTCGTAATTGTTTAAGCACCGTTACGTAAAAACCGTCCCCTTTCTCACATGTGGTAACAGAATTAGAGGGTTTTCTCTGACAAACACGACATCATGGTAGAAAATAATAAGGAACGCAGTCGGCCTTTTTATTTCAGAGGACTATGAGAATGCATTCTAAATAACAACGTGCCAAGCAAATCAGGGACGCATCCTGTTTTTACAAACTGCAAACGACTTCCAGCAGGCAGAGCCTGAAAAATCCAACACTCCCCCTGTGCTGCATTCCTCATTCGGAGGCATACCGAGCACAGAACGCAGGGTGACGTCCACAGGAGGGCGCACAGGAGGAACTCACACACGCGCACTAGCAGTTCATCACTCACCCTTTGGGATCCAGAAGGTCTCTCACTTTTTCGTTGTAGATCTCCATGTAGGAAACTTCCACCTTAAAGGAGTGCGATTCGTTCTGCTCGCGGCCGATGCGCTCGAACAGAGAGCAGCAGAGGCGCGGGATCAGACCCGGCTGATCTCCACTGCCCATCATTGAGAATGATTTTCCAGAACCTAAACATACACAGATGGAAACATAAAAACACACACACATCACATGAGTTGGTTATTAAAGTGGTTGTATCATGAGAAACGTTCGGGTTTAGACTCAATAATAAATGTTCGCATTTCTGTTTTGCAACCAGCCAATAATCTCACAAAAGGTCAAATAATCGGTTATAAAAATAAAATAAATCAATAAATAAAAGTCTTCTTAACCGTGAGTCTCCACAAAAGTGTTCGGCAGCCAGGCTTCTGGGTTGCCAAATCTCAAATAATGAGATATTATAGGAATTGTAGGCCAACAATAGGTCAAGTCTCTTACAATAAGCAGACCTGGCAACCCTGTAAAGATACCCTGGCGTGCATGCGCAGACTGACAAAACTGATTAAAGTCTGATGAACAGGAAACATGCGCTGAGAAATCT
The DNA here is from genome assembly GCA_034780255.1 of Parotocinclus maculicauda. Taxonomy (NCBI): domain Eukaryota; kingdom Metazoa; phylum Chordata; class Actinopteri; order Siluriformes; family Loricariidae; genus Parotocinclus; species Parotocinclus maculicauda. Next base: position 14,352 of record JAUZSU010151279.1, read on the forward strand.
GATTACCCAAATAAAAAGCAGCTCCTTTTATCGGATTTTCAGACCTTAATCCAATCTGGGAAATCTGTATGATTATTCTGGTTACATGACCACTTAATTAATCTGATAACTGCTAAATGTGTTGTGTCACCAACACCAATAATTCAATAAAGAGCACCGTGGTTTTAGGCTGCATGTCAATCAACGACTGAGCAACAAATGCAGAAAATTGGGGTTTAAA
>JAUZSU010151290.1:0-14570 GCA_034780255.1 Parotocinclus maculicauda
ACGCGCTGAATTAGAAGGCGGGGCTGCAAGCGCGTGCAGGAGAGAGAGAAAGAGCGTCAGAAACGGGGTTTCTGACATGCACACTTAAACGCTTAAGATTTGTAAAAATAATAATGTTTGCCATTATTTAATGCGGTTGTTCGCATAACGTGACTACAAAATGCCCATGCAATGTCATCACTCTAAAGTAGCCTATTTATTATGAGCCAACCTGGGAATTATCTTCACTAGGGACAATGATACATATACATGCACACAAATGGTTGGTAATCTGAAAACTCTGCATCTACATAAGTCAGTAATCAAATTTATTTTAATACAATTGAATGTAAAAAGTAAATGTAATTTAAAAAATAGAAAGTCTAGTATCTTATAATTACAGTCGAATCCATCAGAGTTCCCACTATCCATTTTTATTCTATAAAGTATGAGGTACCCTCCTAACCCACTCTTCCGACCAGTTGCTTAGGCTATAGCAAGTGGTGGTCAATATGATTTTTCAAAATTTTATCTGAGAATTGGAATTCCACACCTAGTAAGTATGTATAGACCTATCATAGCAATGACATTTGAAATGGCATCATGTCTCTATTTAAACCAACCACATTGCATCTGTCACTGACTAATTTGAAAAGTGCTACAGACTACAGGCACATGAATAGTAGTAGAATTAAGGAACGAGTTATATGACATGGGTGAATATTAGTGACCGATCATTATCGGCCGATTTCCGTGACAAAGCATGTGACCGGCGTATGACGATCAATGCCTTTCATTGCCAAAATCACCAAAATCGATCACCTGTACTTTGCAGCCACAGAGGCCCTGTGTGCCGTGTTGTGTCCCCCGCCCCCTTTCCTTTACCCTGCACAGATGTGCGGTGCAACTCATAAACAAACGTTTGCCGTGTGGAACTTTTTACATGGTCTGTGAGAGTGACGTAAAGTTTGCATGCTGCAAACTTAAATATTAATAAGATTATTAATAATGAATTAAATTATTAATAACTTAAAAATACCTCATGAGGGAAGCACATTAAAATTCTTTAAACACAACTAATTTAATACATCATTTAAAGAACAAACACTTCTAAAAAGAAGGCACCCGGTAAGTGATCGGCACTCATGTGTGATCGGATATTGGAAATGGCAGCATCCCTATTGAATATGACGAGGTGAAGCACCAACAAATTCACAGATATCAGGGTCAATCAGAAAGTCACTTGTGCCATAATATAGTGATACCACTATAGTAATTGGTCATGGCAAGAACAAGGTACAACGGCAAATCAGAAAAAGTTGGGACAGTATGGCAAATTCAGGGAGAATGCATGAATGGATGTTTATTGACAAATGAAATTAAGTTGATCAGACAAAACATGCAGTATCTCAGGTTGTCTGCACGTTAATAAACGTTGCAGTAAATGTAAGAAACTGTGTCTGTTATATGCATTTTCCATACTGTCCTAACTCTTTCTGATGTGGGGTTGTTGGTCCTAATAAAAAAGATATATAAATATGTCTTCCACTATTCAATTATTTTGTTGTTAAGCCATCCATTTTGTTACCTTTTTAAAATAATACTGACACTAGTCTTGTTGTTTTATTGTTTAAACTTCATTTTAAAGTAACATGTGCAAATTGCCTATTATTCCCCTCATTAAACCTCAGTAAAATCTTAATCACAAACCATACTAAACAGCATGCCACTAATGTAGTAATGTCACCATTTTTCAATTAAACTAATTATACTAAGTATGATTTCTCTTCATTTTTGTATTTCTTCACATATTAAAGTGTTTTTGGCCTTGTGTATCTAGTTTATTGGGTGCAGTACAGAACACGTGATGTCATGAGGTTTTACTTTTGTAGCAGAAAACCAATTCTGCTGTTTCTTTGTCTGGAATAAGGACACCAGTATTAAGTATGAAACAGGAATTGAGTCTCTTCTGACTTTTCCATTCAGCCATGCAAAATATTACAGATTCTGAGTAATATTTAATGGTGGCAAGCATATGAAGGTTGTGTGGGTGGGGGAAATGCAGTATTTTATAAATCCATGACTTGACTCTGCAGCCAGCATAAAAGCCAAACTATGAATGCAGCAGTTCCTTTCTAACCATGAAAAAGCACTTCAGGATACAACTTTTACAAAGAACTACTCTTTTTCAATCATCTGTTTAAAGAGTTTGTCTTTTATATTTGGCAAAAACAATGAGGGCTGACTTTCATATATACGAATTTACAAGGATGGAAAACTTAAGCAGGCAGCCAAGCCACTGTGGCTTTAAATGAACCATCTCCTGTAATTTGGCTGCGGGATTGGGAGTAGTCAGCGTTGGCCATTAACGTATCACTGGAAATGCATTTTCTCTTCAGCGCTTGGCAAAAAATCTAACCACTCAAGCTGATTATTCAAACAGAGAACTGGGCTTGGCTTTTCACTGCTAGAGGAGACAACTGAGACAGTTCCTCTAATAAATACCCTCACTAGTTTATGCTTGTGCAGTACAAATAGTGCTTAATCCTTAAAGTGAAGTCAACATTGAAATGAATGTAAATTCAACATCTAATTCATATGAGAATTGTGAACATAATTTACGTTTATTAATTTATTAATATGTAGAGGTTGCTGGGATAGGAATGAAAAGGTTTAGGCTTGTTTTATATTGTTTGTTTCTGCTTTTTCCAATGTACAGTTTGGTGCAGCATAATAATCATGATTAAGCTAGTCAGTTACTAATATAATATTTAGAAACTGGCAAATTACTATATTTTGATACAGTTTATTTTTATGATAACGTGCATGTTCTTAATCTACCTAATAGCCACTTACTGGACAGGGCATCTGATAGTTTCTTGACCTATAATATTGGTGTAAACAAAGCCAAATAAAATATTCATCTAAAAACAGAGTGACAATACAGGGAGTCTGATGCACTGTGCTACTTCTACAAAGCCTTTGTGCTGTGTACAGTAGTGTGTTTATATACCAGACAGATACCACATAAATTCAACCCTGTTGGGGTGCAAACCAGAGATGTAAACCAAACATGTAAAAGGGAATTCAAGACTAAGTTGTTGGAGCTGTGTGACACCAGCACTATATTCTGGCAAAAGAAACAGTGAGCTGCAATAATTGTATAGTAGACTGTATAAATGATGTCCATTAGCATTCCGCATTAGAAATTGAATACAAAGCTGGACCAATGTATGCCCATAAACATTAAGCACACCCGTCAGTGACTTAGCATCAAGACACTAAATGACTGTTATCTAAATTTCATGTTTAAGATACTTATGTAAGTTAAATTTTTATAAAATATAGTGTGCTTAATTAATAGTTTTATAACAGATTACAGAAAATCTCAACAGACTACCGCTATGATCTCTGTATTGACCTCTGCTGATGTCCTACTAATAATCCACACATTTTAACCAAACATAAGGTTATGTTGATTTTTGGCTGGGAGGATAATTTTCCGTCTGAATCTCATTTTAGTCCAGTGCTCTACTTCCAACCATAAATCCCTGCCAATAACCCAGTCCAATGACTTGCCTTGCTGCGCTAGCAGCTACTCTCATTAAGGCACTAAAGGGTGTTCTTGTTGCCTCAGCGTTTCATCACCAGACATGCCCTCGGAAATTAGGCACTCACCCAACATTAATGGCTGTTTTTTGTTGACATAGCTAAGATTATTTATCTTATATACTCCCACACATGATTTTGTCTTTCTTATCCAGGGTGTGTGTGTGTGTGTGTGTGTGTGTGTGTGTGTGTGTGTGTGTGTCTACATATTCAAAGTGAGTCATACGAGCACCCTAGTGAAATGGACGGTTTTGTAAATGTAGAAAAAGAGAAGGGAAAATCGCTCAGGGGAACGGATAACAGGCAGTAAATTGTTTTGACTTGGCAGGGCAGCTCACTTTTTTTTTCATTCCACTTTGATTCGGACTGCATCTCATATTTTTCCTCATTTCCATCTTGGCTCTGTTTCCTTCCCTGTCATATTTTATTCATTTAATATTCTAATGTGCTTCTTCTCACCAAGCAGACGATGTAAACGTGCCCGGGTTCTTAAAGCAGCTGTTCCATTTCCATGCTTTCCTGCTCCCATTGATTTCCTATCGCATTTACTGCTGTCATTGCCTCGAGTTTTGGATGAACTGAGGAGCCATCTGTCAGACTAAGAGGACCAGTCTCAGGTGTTAGTCAGCCAAGTTGGAGTTCGGTGGGCTGGTTTCAGCCTGAAGTAGCTAGGGCTATTTAGACTAGCTGTACGCAGCACACTGCAAATCAGCACGCCTGTCACTTCCAGACCTGAATCACTGCATGGTGGTCTACTGAATCATCTGAGCACAGAATAAACTCGACGTGGGTTTTAGTCATTGGCTATATGGAGTTTTACTTCAAGAACACACTGTGTAAATGTATTTAGACATGTTATTGTATCATTTCCTCAGTTGCTGAGTCAACTGGTCAGTTTTAAATCTTGTCAACTTTAGATCACAGTCATACCCTGGGAATTCAGTTATTGGTGCAGTTTGGAGAGAAAAAATCGTCTCAGCACTTCCTCATTTGTTTGGCACTCGGCCCATTAGCTAGAATTTATATGCTGAAACATATTAGCACATCTTGGTCTCTCACAGCTTGATATCTCTCGCTCAGTGCAGATTTCTGCTAAAATCTGGAATAAACGTACTCTTGATTTTTTAAATTTTTACATACAGTATATTATTCGTGCTCTTCAAGCGTGCCTATCATATGACCAAAACCATGCTTTTGGGATCAGTCACACCCTAACATGTTACAAATTGTGAGTACACCAGAAGTCACCATGGGTGGTAAGAAGGTTAGTAATGACAACCAAGCAAAAAGGAAAACTGTGAGAACCACAAAAAACATATATTATTTAATTGTTGTTTTTGGGTATATATATTGTAGTGCTTACAATATACAGGGTAGAGGTGGGGGAAAAAATTGTGATTCGGACTTTAACAATTCTGAATCGATTAACAAATGTCAATAATCGATAATGAGCACACTTGAATCTCAACATGTAGACCAGCTTCTGTTCTTACACAAAAACTTTTTAAGTTCTATTAGCACTCACTAACTAAGCTCTGTAACACAAAGGCAATAAGTGATCGGCAGATATAATACAATAAGGGCAAGACGAAACCGGAAGCACGGCAAGTTGGCGATAATCCACAACATTATAAAACGCCTAAAGAGCCACGAGACTTAGCAGAGAACTAAGTTGCAGGAGAGAACTAATAAGGAACAGGTGTGTGTGATCAGAAGGACGGTAATGAGGAGTGTGTGATAGGCTGGGTTTGATTGCCTGAGCAGTCTGTATGTGTGATAAGCTTATTTACGCACTGTCCCTCGTTGGTATTATTTCATTGCGTCCTATGTTCTTTGTTTAGTGCTGTTATTTACAAGAAGTAATTCAGCAATTTGACTCTTCTTTCTGCAGATGCTTATTAGTTCTTTTTTACTCTGCAAAGCTGAATTTGTGTTCTACGTCTTTTAATTAATTTGTTTGATCCTCAGGATTTTGATTCTATGCTCAAAAATGTTGACCTCATTTATTTATATAAAAGGGCAAATATTTATTTGATTATTTATTTATATGGTTTTTGGAATATGCTTCCATTTGTTTTGTTAATATAAATTATTGGAATTAAATTCATCCTGGATTTGTTTCAAGTAGTCACATGGTAAAAAAAAAAACTATAGAAATAAACGAATCGTGATGCATCGATAATCGTTGCCCTCTGAATCGTAATCGAATCGAATCGTGAGGTGCCTAAAGATTCCCACCCCTAATACAGGGTGAGTAAAAAGACATAGAAGCAATATCTCTTGTGATTCACTGGTAGCTGAAAACAAAGTTAAGAGAGGATTGAGGTGATTGTAATGTGTGGGGAACGCAGCTGCCATATCATAGCTGCAGACCTCAACAATTGATACCCAGAAAGACCAACAATTCTATATAAACTACTCCTTATAGGAAAAATGTGCTCTGTACTCGACGAACCTTCTGAAATGAATCAAGGTATCACTGTACAACTTTTCCTAATGTTTATGTGTGGCATTATGACTCTTTCTGTGGTGGATTACACTATAAATAGGTTACTCAAACGGCAGTGAACTTATTATCATTTTAGATAAACTAGTGTCTCTTTTTAATTGGTATAGATTTTACTATAGCTGTGATTTCCTGAGAGTAGGATGATTTTGGATATTTCACATGAGCTTCACTAGGAGTAATTTTTGAGGTTTTAAATGGCCTCAACTAATAGTGATATGTTGAGTGATTGTGGAATTATGGAGGGGGTGGGTTGGGGGGTGACGTTTTGGCCTGCTCTTCTTTATTGAATAGACTATAGAAGTTACTGTATAATAATAATGTGAAGTGAAGGTGGTGTGTAGCTCCATTTAACACAAAGCTGGTGTGACACTTAAGACCCATTTATTCTGTACTTACCTCAACTAAACCCCCCCACCCTTGTCTTTCTATCACTTTAAAAAAAAAATAATAATAAAAAAAAATAACTCAACCTTTACAGTTTCAGAAGTGTATTCTTGTTTAGATTCCTTATTATTAAGAATGGATTATGTTACTGATGTTTTAAAGCACTTTTGTAAGTCGCTCTGGATAAGGGCGTCTGCTAAATACTGTAAATGTAAATGTAAATAGGCTACAGTGGCAAGTAGTTAACAGCATCTGGCAGCTTTATCGGGATGCCGGGTTGATCAGGAATGGGATTTTGTGAGGGAAGCAGCCAAGACACCACTTTTTGGGAAGGCTAAGAGTATATTATGGAGAAATTAATTTAAGTTTGAATGTTTGGCTCTAATTATTGCCAATATGTTAGATACAACCAGAGTTCCTGCAGTAATTCCCCACACAGACATAGGGAGAACCTAGGCTACTGAGCCAGGGGTCAAACCCAGGACCTTCTCACTGTGAGACAAGGGTAACTACTAACTGAATCTATATACACTACCTACCTTCCCACCGAAAAACCACATTCCTTTCTTTTTGTTCATCTACACCTTCCTACACACTTACCTGCCTACCATATACCTACTTACCTGTTGAACTATTTACCTGCTCATTTAGCTGCATACCCATATTCTTATCTCCCATTTGCAGTTCAGTGCTCATAAGTTTACATACCCTGGCAAAATTAGTAATTTTAGCAGTTATTAAGAGAATATGAATGATAATACAAAAACTGTTCTTGGTTTGGTGAAGCCATTTATTAGCAAACAATTGTGTTTGCCCTTTGAAATCATAATGACAACAAAAACAAATCACCCTGATCAAAAGTTTACATACCCTGAGAGTTTTGGCATTATAACATACACACAAATTGACACACGCAGGTTTAAATGGCTACTAAAAGTAAACCATCCTCACCTGTGATCTATTTGCTTGTAATTAGTGTGTGTATATAAAAAGTCAGTGAGTTTATGGGCTACTGACAGACCTCTGCGTGTTTCATCCAGTGTTGCCACTGACGTTGTTGGATTACGAGCCATAAGGAAAGCAAAATAATTATCAAAAGATCTGCGGAAAAAGATAGTTGAACTTTATAAAACAGGTAAAAAATATAAAAAGATAGCCAAGGAATTAAGAATGCCAATTAGCAGTGTTCAAACTCTTATTAAGGAGTGGAAAATTAGGAATTCTGTTGAAACTAAGAAAAGGTCAGTTAGACCAACAAAAAGTTTAACAACAACTGCCATGAAAATTGTTCGGGATGCAAAGAAAAACCCACAAATAATGTCAGCTGACATACACAACTCTCTAAAAAGAAGTGGTGTGGGTGTTTGATGATGCACAATAAGGAGGCACTTGAAGAAAAATGGGTTGCATGGTAGAGTCGCCAGAAGAAAGTCATTACTACGCCAATGCCACAAAGCAATATGCCAGACAGCACAAACACAAACTTCAACATTTCTGGAACCAAATTATTTGGAGTGATGAGACCAAAATTGAACTTTTTGGCCACAACCATTACCGCTACATTTGGAGAGGAGTCAACAAGGTCTATGATGAAATGTACACCATCCCTATTGTGAAACACGGATGTTTTGTGGATGTGTGGGCTACACAGGCACAGGGAACGTGGTCAAAATTGATGGAAATATGAATGCAGCATTTTATCAGAAAATACTGTGGGAAATTTTGCACTCATCAGCCTGGAAGCTGCTCATGGGACGCACTTGGATGTTCCAACATGACAATGATCCAAAACACAAGGCCAAGTCGACCTGTCATTGGCTACAGCAGAAAAAAGTAAATGTTCTGGAGTGGCCATCTCAGTCTCCTGACCTCATTATTATTGAGCCATTTGGGGAGATCTCAAACGTACAGTTCATGCAAGACGGCCCAAGAATTTACAGGAACTGGGCAGCTATACCAGAAAAAAAATGAAGGGCATCATCCACAACTACCATAAAAGACTTTAAGCTGTCATTGATGTTAAAAACGCACTGTATTAAGAACTAGGGTATGTAAACTTTTGATCAGGGTGATTTGGGTAGTTTCTGTTGTCATTGTGATTTCAAAAGGGCAAACACAATTGTTTAATAATAAATGGCTTTTTCCAACCACTAACATTATCATTCATGTTCTCTGAAAAACTTTTGCCAGGGTATGTTTGTGGCACTACTGTAACGGCCACAAAGGGTGCAACCTTTAAAAGGAAGATTGGAGGCAGTGAACCCTGACCAAGATACAAGCAAAGAACAAAGAATTTTGTATAGAATGCAATACATGTTAGGTGATGGGTAATAATAATGATATCATTTCAAACAAGAGATGTCAACAGGTGATTGTGATCGTGATTTGGTACTAAAGCAGAATCCAGAAAAAAACAAGAGAAAATTATTAAAATGTTTAAAAATAGTGTAACTTGAAGAAAGTCTGGAAGGTATTTGCATATTTCTCCCTTTACAGTGCATAATATCATTAAACCCACAACATTGAATTTCAATGCGTAAAGGCCAAGAGTGTAAGCTTAAGCTAAATGCCTGTGAACTGCATCAAGAACTGGCTTTCAACAATCTCTTATATAACCACATTGGCAAGGGAGCTTACCTTAACAAGCTTTTCTGAATCACTACAATACAAAGTTGCATTCACAAATACCAAGTTAAACTTTACTGTGTAAAAAAGAAGCCTCATGTTAACCTTGTCCATCCATGCCCTTTTCTGTGCTCTGAAGCATCTAGGATCGACCATCACACAGTGGACATGTGTATTATGCCCAGATGAGTCACTATTTCAGGACATTTTTAGCAAAAGACAAAAAGGACTCTCCATACTGTCCAAATCCAAAAGCCATGAACTTTCAAGGTATGGGGTTGTGTCAGTGCCATTGGTAAAAATCTTTACGCTTCTGTGATGGCAGTATTAAAGTACACTGAGCTTTTACAGCAATATGTGCTGCTTTTAAGATGCCACCTTGGGCTACGTGGGATATCCAGGATATTTTTTTGTAGACAAGGCAAAACCACATGCTGCACGCATTACAAAGGCATGAAAGGGTACAGATACTAGACTTGCCTGCCTGCACTCCTTGCTTGTCCCCAATATAGAATGTATAGAGAGTTATGAAACGAAAAGTGTGACAATGATGACGCTGTACTGTTGCACATCTTAAAGACAAAATAACACACACAACATTAAATCACTTGGATGTTTACCACATCCCTTAAATGTCTGTCTTATATATAATTTATATGTAAGAATAAATAATTAAAATAAGGAATGCTCTTCCATTCCAAAACCTTTCAGGACTGTCCAGTCTAAAAATCTCTTAATCTTTTAACTTACTTAACCATATATATTTTAAACATAACATTGCATAAATGCATATAAAAGTGTTATATTACAGGTTTAAAATGTATCATTAGGTTACGTGTCAGTCACCTCCCAATAGAAAGCACTATATAAATGATATTCAGCTTGTTACTATTACAACTGATTTAAGGTATGATTTTTACTGTCTGAACTAATTCCATAGTCTAATACAAATATGCAGGTACAAGCAGTCTGAATCATTCATTTGTGTAGAAGAGATGATGATGGACAGAAACAGCAGATCAGTCACCCATCCCCAAAGGAAATAGACGAAACTCATGAAGGCACCACACTGTCTGCTAGTAGCATTGGGCCCTCAGGGACTATCTGAGACCAACGCAGGAAAAACATGCCCGTGCCCTGGGGATAAATTAGAAAACTATCAGCGCTGGATTCTACTTAACCCAGAGATCCAAGAAAAATATATTCAAAATCCTCCTTAAATGGCTAACAGGCACATGGGGTGTACTTTTCCCATGTATAACACATACAGTATATGGTCAAAAGTATGTATAATCCCTGTCGACAATCTATAACATACAGATTTGTACAAGTCGACTTAGTGAATAGCAGATTACGTAGCACCATAGGGTTGAGTTGCCATGTTACCAAGCTACTACATACTGTTATTTTATTTAGTGTACATGGTATATAATATATTTAAAATATAATTAATATACAAACAGCATTATTATGAAATTTGTAGATAGATACAGTGGTACATTAATGTGCTATGTTAATCCAAGCATGATTATTAGGGGAAATAAACTATTTCCACAGTCAGAGTCCATGGGTGAGGTCAAACAACAGGCAGATAAAAACAGAAACAGTAACACATAAGCAAAAATCCAGATGCACAGAACAGTAAGCTGTGGCAAGACAAATGCCCAATTCATTAATTGCTAAAGGCTTATTTGTCACATACAACAACACTTCACAAAGCCAAATGCAAAGACAGAAAGCTTTAGTAAACAACAGGTGAGGCATCAACAGACAAAAAACCAAGACCATATAAGAAACAAAAAAAAACAAAAATATGAAAATCATCACACAGAGTATGGTTAGCATCAGAACCAGAGCAAAACTAAGAACCATATATTTATTTCTATACTCAAATCAGAAAAATGCTGAAAAAAATAAAATAAATAAAAATAAATACATAAAATAAAGTCAGTGTTCCCATAACCACACAGTAAAAAAGAACCCCGATTGAGAAGACTTGAGAACAGTCACAATATCTGGTATGAAACTGTTTTTCGGTAAGGAATTTTGTCTTTATACTATAACCACAAAATGTAAAAAAGTAAATATATATATCTTATATTTTCTTTCAATTTAATTTAATTGCATAAACCCAAATATTATTTCATGTTTTGTGTAATAAACATCCATTCCTGAATTTTAGACCATTCCACATTCCAAAAAAATGTTCAAATGGTAAAGCATTTTGTACATTGTAATCTTGCCATTCCTTCTCACATCGCTTAAGATGCATTTTGAGCCAGAGGACACCAAGTGATGGAGTGTTTCAGGTCTTGATTTGTATTATACTTCCTGCAAACATGTTTAAAGCGTGGAATGTTCACATTTCATGTTGCAGAATTCTCCACAGAATTCTTGACAGCTATGTCTTTGTAATTTGTGCAGCATGCGGTCTTGCATTGTCTTGTTAAACAATGTATAGACTTCTCGGCATCCTGAAGGCAGGACACGCTTCTCTAAGATCTCAATGGTCTTGTCTGCATTAATGTTACCATCACAGAAGTATTTACCAAGGGAACCGACACAGCCCCATACCATGACAGGCCCTGGACAATTTCCAATTAAGTTGAGATGTTGTGTAAATAATAAATAAAAACAGAATATGATGATTAAAAAATCTTTTTTAATCCATATTTAATTAAATGCACTACAAAGACAGGATAATTAATGTTCAAACATATAAAGTTTATTGTTTTTATGCAAATATTCAATAATTTTAAATTTGATGCCTGCAACACATTCTCAAAAAGTTGAGGAATGCTTAAAAACCTGTTTGGAACATTCCACAGGTGAGTGCCATGATTGGGTATAAAGGGAGCATCCCCGAAAGACTCAGTTCACAAGCAAGGATGGGGCGAGGATCATCACTTTGTAAACAACTGCATGAGCAAATAGTCCAACAGCTTAATAACAACTTTTCTCATCGTGCAATTGCAAAGAAAATAGGGATTTCATCATCTGCAGTCCATAATATCATCAAAAGATTCAGAGAATCTGGAGAAATCTTTTCAAGTAAGCGGCATGGCCAAAAACCAACATTTAATGGCCGTGATATTCGATCCCTCAGGTGACCCTACATTAAAAACTGACATTCTGTAACAGATATTACCACATGGGCTCAGGAACACTTCAGAAAACCATTGTCAATGAACACAGTTAATCGCTCCATCTGCAAATGCAAGTTAAAACTCTATCGTGCAAAGTAAAGGCCATATATTGACAACACCCATAAATGGCCCCATTAATGCTGAAGGGTGCATAAAGGTTTTGGAGCAACATACTGTATGTTGCAATCCAAACAACGTTTTTTCAGGGACGTTCCTGCTTATTTCAGCAAGACAATGCCAGGCCACATTCTGTGTTACAACAGTATGGCTTCGTAATAAAAGAGTGTGGGTACTAGATTGGCCTGCCTGAAGTCCAGACCTGTCTCTCATTAAAAATGTTTGGTGCATTATAAAGTGCAAAATATGACAACAGAGACCAAAGACTGTTGAGCAACTGAAGTTGTACATCAAGCAAAAATGGGTAAGAATTCCACCTACAAAGCTTCAACAATTAGTGTCCTCAGTTCCCAAATGCTTATTAAGTGTTGATAAAAGGATAGTTGATGTAACACAGTGATAAACATTCCCCAATCCCAATTTCTTTGGAATGTGTTGCAGGCATCAAATTCAAATTGAGTAAATATTTATGTTTTACACAACTTCCCAACTTCTTTGAAATTTGGGTTTTAATTGGACTTAATGTTGATAACAGTCTGGATGATCCTTTTTGTCCTAGGTCCAGAGCACATATCCATTTTTTCCATGAAGCAATATTTATTTGTCTAGCCACAACACACATGACAAGACAATTTTTTAAATTATGCCTTTTCCGTACTCTCCCAGGTTTTTCTGATGGGGGTTTGTATAAATACCAGTAAACTGTGCAGTAAGAGCATTATTTAAGTAATATAATGCTAATACAGTGCTGTAACCCATTTAGGGTGGCATGGAGGCTCAGTGAATAGCACTCTCACTTCACACCAAGAAGGTCCTGGCTTCCAACCCAGGGTGAAGTGGCCTGGGTCCTTTCTGTGTGAATTCTTCATGTCCTGGTGCTGTGACACACAAATTCCTTCTGCTAATCTCCTGGGAATGGTCCGGACAGAGACAGGGATGTGTATGTCTGGATGGTGGAAAACTAAACAGTGAGAGCTGCTTATTTTAGTCGGCAGGTCAATCAATACTCCCTAATTATTGATGGTCTGTCTGCATTGTCTTGAGCCTGTCAAAACCCCACATTGAACCTAGACTCTAACCATTGATCTAAGAGATGATTGTGCTAATTGCTTACACCACTGCGCTGCACAAAGTAATTCTATGAGTTAAGCTAAGAACTTAAGAAGGTGTAAAGTCTGTAAAAACCAATTGTATTATAGTTATACCAGTGCTCAGAGATATAATGCAACATCAGAGGAGAACGACTACCACATACACATACACTCTAATTCACAACTACAAAATGGAATACACAAATGCAAGATGTATTCAATAACGTATGAGCAAAAACAAAAATGCGCAGATTAATAAAACCCTGAATGAAACCCATAAAAGGCACTTTCAAATTAGGCTGTAGATCTTCTGAAGGTAAGAGCTGAGAGCTTCTCTAGATGCTTAATGATTTTGCCATTAGTGTAATTCAGCATCTTATTTTTGCCCTTAGAACAGACAGTGTGTTTGGTGTGTTTTCAGAATACCCTTATTTAGCTATCATCACACTCCCTTGTGGCAGGAGACACAGCTCTCGAGATACATAGTTATAAATGATCAAAGGCTCAGTAACATGTAATGTAGGTAATAAGTTTCCATTGAGAAAAAAATAAACTTTTTTTTGTTTAGATTTGTACTACATCAAACAAAATCATGCATCATGCACTGCACCTCAGCTGCTTTCATAAGAATTCTGCTCACGTAATACATAATGGTGGGTCTGTTTGTAAAAATGGAAAATCAATAAAGGCCACCATCTGCAGCTTTAATAATAAATGACTTACATTATCTTCACCGTCGTCCCCTTGAAGGATTTCAAATTAGTCATGGTCTAATTAATTTTCTGACTTATTGATGCAAGACACAAACACCTGATTTATATGTTTTGGTTCGAAAACTCTTGGCAAAATGGACTACATTACAGGGATGTAGTTAGTTTTGAGATTAAAATAAGACTACATCACAGATATGAATAAGACATGCTTATTACGCATTGAATGGTCATACAGTATGATGTATTTACCTTACCATAAACTATTTTGTATATATATACAAACCAGATTCCAAAAAACTTGGGACACTAAACAAATTGTGAAAAAAAACTGAATGCAATGATGTGGAGGTGCCAACATCTAATATTTTATTCAGAATAGAACACAAATCACAGATCA
>JAUZSU010151301.1:0-26350 GCA_034780255.1 Parotocinclus maculicauda
GGGAGGGAGGGAGGGAGAGAGGGAGAGAGAGAGGGAGGGAGAGAGAGGGAGAGAGAGGGAGAGGGAGAGGGAGAGGGAGAGAGAGGGAGAGAGAGAGAAAACAGTCTGGACAACATAAAATATGTAATGTTTACGTTCATATCATTTCCGTAGTATGTCATATGAGTCATTAATCTACACACAGCTGCTATGTGCATCAGGTCAGGGTCAGAACTTCCTTACTGGAAGGATGGAAGGAAAATCTAGCCAGAATGGGTTTTAACCATATAATTCAATACTAGAAACATTGTGAATTTAGGGCACTACTCATAGCATGTTAACAGCCCAGTCATTATTTACAGAAGTTCAGATGTAGCGTCTATAACAATATTGGGGGGTTTGGGGCTGTATGTGGCCATCAGACAAATTTGTAAAAGCTCTGTTAGTTTGTCTGTAAACCTTTTCGTCATTGAATAGTGATCAGGGAAATAACGGAAGTATGTGCTAACGGCAATGCTCCTAATAAACACGATATGCACAGCAGCCATCGTGTGTATGCTTTGGTACAACCAGAATACCCCTGACTTTAAACTTGGCAAAGACCCAAAAATGAGTGAACGTGAATTGGGATTGTGATGACCGAGAGGAAGTGTACTATTGAAAGCAGCATGATCTGTCAATATTCCTAGTGATCATATGGATTCAAGACTGCCTCGTAAAAGAATATAACCTAGAAACAAATCCAAGGCAATTAATTGGAATGATATCTCTTTTATCCCTTAATCTTGAAAATGTCTTAAGAGAACCATATCAGGCATTAAAAAAAATGGACGAATCCTGTAGAGTGCACCCACCATTTTCCTCAGACACACAAGCGTATATATAGATCAATAAGTCTGTCTCAGATCTTCTTGGCCCGACGACTAAGTTGCTGGTAGTACAAGAGAGTGATAAAGAGAAAGAAGGCATCGCTGAGGAGGAGGAGAGCTGCTCCGTTGGTAAGTGTGCTCATCTCCACAAGCGAGGCAATCGTCACTGTGAAAACACGGTCAAATTTAGAGACTAATGGCTTTGCACCAAATGCGTTTGGCTCGAAAACAGCATGGGATTCCAGTTCGATGGTGCATGCATTAGTATGGATTTAGGCCATGACATGCTGCCCTCCTAAGACCAAATGTATAACAGCATCTAAACCTTTAGATCGTACGCGCTACGTGCATCCAGAAGAGGGCACTACAACACAAGAAACCAAACTTTGAAACAGTGTAAACATTTTCTGGTGCATTTACTGTAGTTTAGTTTGGTTCCTGTACAATGATCGTTCTATGGTTTAAAGCTGGGATGGTGTAGTAAAGTTTAAAAAAAGAACCAAGTACTTAAATTCAGTGAGTATAGAATAAAGAATCAATTATATATCAGGGGCTCTGATCTGCATTTTCATTGCCATAAAGAGTTTTATATTACAATCACTAACAAAGTTCACTATTGATACAGTATGGGGGCATTTAGCAGTGTGATGATTATCATAATCATGAATTAATGGTCTGAGGAAGAAATTGGTTTATGGTAGCAATAAAAATGGTGGAAATATGCAATGAGAAACAAAGTAAATCACTTCCTTTAAGCTACACACTCACCACACACTCAGAACAATTTGTACTACAAAATGACACGTGTTGTCACTTCCATTAGAATATATCCGTACTGCTTGAAGATGTTATTGGAACTGGCTTTAAAATGGTACGTTATGCTTTCAAAACCAAGAGGAAAATCCTATAAAAACCCTCCAGCGTTGCTATTTTTGTGTGTAAACTCCCACATCCGATTATATAATTGGTTGGAAATTGCCTTCCTAACTGCATCACAACACTGGGAAAGAGTTAACAGATGAAAAGAAGTCTGTAAATCTGACTGTTGCTTACCAAGAAACTGTACACCAAAGTAGCATGCCTCAGTGAGTAGAGTCCACTGAATGATGACTTTCTCTGCAGTGTAAAGGCCATTCCACAGGATTAATGAGATACCTGTTGTGAAAAGGACACTGAATGGTTAAAACACATTCGCTGCTTCCAGACGACCATATGTACATTTAAAACATTCAATGGTCAAGCATGGCAATGAGTTCACCCCATGGTATAATATGTATAAGCTTTTTGATTGGGCATCTGATTTCACCCTAAAGCTGAGGAACATGTGGAGAATCACACTGATCCCCTCCCATATGCCAGATATGGATAACATGGATACCAACTGCTTCACTGCCCCCTCCTAATGTCCATCTGCCAGAAGGATTAGCTCAGCCCTGTACAAGTGATGCCCAACTGGCTTTTGAAGTGACAGCAGTGAAGTCGCATCTTGCTGCCAAGTGTGACCACAAGGTACTTGTGCCATAAGCCAGTCATCAGGTAAGGAAGAGTGGTTTAATGCCAAGACAGCTCATGGGCCACATTGGCAGGAGAGGTCATGGTAGCTCAGTAATGGAGGAATGGGGTTAGGTAATCAGTAATCAGAAATCTGAGTAGTCTCCACTTTTAAGGTAGTCTTACTCTAATTTCCTAGATCAGATTAAGGTCAAGAAGTTTAGAAGTCAAGATCAGGAAATCAGATAAAGAAAGCTCGATTTTAGCACGGTATTCAGATTTCTCAGCACATGTATACACTTATTTTGATTTCAGTCGGTTTTCTAAGTCTGCACATGCACGCAAACACACTGGAAGCACCTAATTGACAGGTCTGCTTATTCTAAGCAATTATGGACCTGTTTGCTGATTGCACATATTGGTAGCTGCAGGGTTTTGGGGCTTGTTTCTAAAATAGTTATTTAAGTATATACTTCTTTGGGCGTGCACTCTGATCCTCTCTCTAGTCAACAACTACGCAAATTGGTTTTGTTTAAGCTATAACGTTTAAAATATACTATATTATTTTTTAAAAAACTAAACAAGCTGTCACTCTCTGAAACTGCAGTGGGACATTGCAGTGGGTTGCCTGTTTTTTGTTGTTATTGTGTGTTTCCTTATACCTCGTTTTTCTCACATGAGCTGGCAACGGGAATAAAACTTGTGAATTGGCTACCAAGAACCTCTGTGTTTTTTGGGGGGTTTTTTGTAAGGGGGTGGCACTAAAACACAGTATATGCTTGAGGAAATGTGATTTGAATAAAATAATACAACATCAATAATAGAAAATAATATTAAGTTTGAAGCTTAGGTCCTATTCTTCTGCGGTTCTTATTGGTTAGTTGCAAAGTAAAAATCAGATTATATATTCCACCTAAACATGTAAACCCAGTTTTACCATTATCTGTTGACTCAAGTTCATGCAAATGTATTGGTTGGATGACTGACTAAATCCGATTTTTTGCACTTATCCGATTATTAAGGGCATGTAAACACAAACACTCATCCATGGAAGGGATTGTTACAAAAGAAGAATTCAAATCCTAACAGATATATACTGGGTAAATTAAAATAGTATTACATACAGAGCAAGCAAGAGTTGGCAACTCTGAGCTAGATAATGTATACTAATGCAGGTAATCCCATTACCACTTAAGTCTCTGTGTACTCTCCAGGAAATGCTCAGATCTTAACAGATGAAGGTGGAAAATGTATCAGGTTACCACAGAGCAGGAAAGATGAATGAACTGTCATTTATAGTCCAATTAGCTTTACTCCAAGGCAATATTCTCTAGTTCACATCCACAAAGCACCCTCTCCCCAAAACTGTGATATTAATGGACCGCCTGTGTCTTTCTAAACCTCAACTGAGGGTTTGATTAGTTTGCTATGTCGGTTCAAAACTGACCCTATATTAGTAGGGTGGTGGTCATTATTGGCCTACTGCTGCAAATCTTTTTAAAATGAAACTAAGACTGTAGAGACTCATCCATTTTTAAAACCAGAGGCTTTAAATATTTATTTCCACTGGCAGATAAATTCAGGATTGTGAGAAGTATAAAGTAGGGCATCTCTAGCTTTGGAGCCCCAAAAACATGTACTGTGAATCCATGGTGCAGTGACTGGTAATAAGAAGGGTTGTGCTACAGAAGTGCTATACCCACATTAAGATTTAAAACTTATTTAAATCATAAATACTCATAACTGTGTTTGAAATGCTAATGTTGAATAGCTGCTTTTAAATGAGGATATTTACAGCAGGAAACTGAATTCAAGCATAAAGCATTTATAGTGCTGTAAATGTCAAGCTATAAACACAGGTGAACTATATAATCCAACAACGCACTAAAACAGATATTGTTAGCCTAATTTTATACACACTGAACACAAATTGGTTGCTTTTTGCAAAGGAAACAAACCGCTTCTTTAATTATATTCTAGTTTTTAGCGCTCTTAAGATTTTCTTACCCCCTTACATGTCCCTGAAACCAGCTCTGGGTTGCCATTATCTGGCCCCTGTTCCTTAATCACATCCTATATTAAACTGGACTGCTAAGAAAAATTAGGGGACATTACATTATGGGATATTTCATTTAGATGTTACCCCTTTTTTTTTGTGAGCAATAAATTTAAGTTCCTTTTTTGAAGCCATGTGTATGACAATTAAATATACTGCTCACAAAAATTAGGGGATACTTTGAAATGAAATCACCCATAATTAATTATCCCCAATTATTGTGAGCAGTGTAGTCATTTTCATGTGAAAGAAAGTTTGTTTGTTTGTTTGTTTAACGCCACATTAGCATTAATGGACACGTAAAGGACATTTTTCATATTGGGCCAATTAAAGCACCTAAATAACCTAATGTATGTCCATTAACCTAAGGAATGTCAAAAGAAACCAGAGTACCCCGAGTAAACCCGCATGGAAATGGGTAGAACACAACTGGATTTGTTGCACAGGTGGCATCCTATCACAGTTCCATGCTGGAATTCACTGAGCTCCTGAGAGCGACCCATTCTTTCACAAATGTTTGTAAAAAACAGTCTGCATGCCTAGACGCCTAATTTTATACACATGTGGCCATGGAAGTAATTGGAACACCTGATTCAGACAATTTGGATGGGTGAGCAAATACTTTTGGCAATATAATGTATTAAAAACGTTTATTATACATGTTTAAACACAACCTAGCCAGTATAAACTGATCTTTTTTTCCACTTAGATATGTCAATAGACTGAAAACAAAACCACAAAGAATGATTAGAACCAAATTGGATTAAATCAAAATGCGTTTTGACCCTTAAATCTCAGACGAGCCTCCCACTTGTTTACAGCTTGTTTTGATTTGAACCAATTTGTTTTGAATGTACTGCTGTATTAATGAGCCACATTTACAGCATAAAGTAAGTCTTACTTAAAGCCCTATAAACCTTTTTGGAGATTTACTTCATATTATATCTCAAGCTCTATCTGAACATGGATAATTAAATGTTTTCCCTCATTGTTTACATGTTTAAAAAGGTCTAAATTCACCAACTGACCTGTACCAGTTGCTACTTGGAACGTATTTACCGCCAATCCACCTCACTGCAATTAATGCATTAGATTATTTACTTATTTTATGTGGCATCACCATTACATTTACAGTATTTAGCAGACGCCCTTATCCAGAGTGACTTAAAACTTATACAGTCTTACAATTCAAGCAATTGTGGGTTAAGGGTCTTGCTCAAGGACCCAACCATGGCAGCTTGGCAGAGGTGGGATTTGAACCCTTGACCTGTTCCTTAACCAGTCCAGTTCCTTAACCACTAGGCTACCACAGTTCCACACACTGTGCGGATCTCCCTCATCCATTCGTACAGCCACTGCAAAGTGTGCAAAAGAGCACGATTACCATAAAGCGTCAACTTCCCACAGTGTCCATCGAGAATTCAATGCAGATCGCTCGAGTGACGAAGGGTTTCGGCAGATTTATTTCTATAGCACTTTTTATAATGGAGCATTAAAGTCTCAAAGCAACTTTACAACTTCAGAAGAAACCTTGGGCGGACCAAGACTCAAAAAGGGACCCATCCTCCTTGGGTTGTTAAAGTTGTTAATTGTAAGAATTATGTTTGTAGTAATTGTAATACTAAGTAAATAAAAACATTGCTCTTTAAGTACTGTGGGATTTTAAATTCTGGTCTTCTGTCTGTTTCATGGTTAAGATTTTCATCAATGGACTGTAGGGCATTTAACTGCCCACATTGCTGCCCGTTCTCTCAGGTGTCTTTCTGTTCTGGCACCTCCCTCTCTGGCTTTAAATCTTTTGTTAAAATTCACCTCTTTTTCAATTAACTTTATATTGATTTGTCTAAGCATCTTTGTGTTGTGAAGAGTAATATATATATGTATAAGATAGTCCTTTATTAGTCCCACAGTGGGAAAATTCACATATATATATATATATATATGTCCCTCACAAATCTGACCTGGATAAGCAGGGATGAAACCGGTAAAGCAACCAATGCTTTGGGTGCATAATCTCACAGTTACATCATATGTAAATAAGGTTTTGGGATTATTTTATGTATGCAGAGCCTCTCTAAAACTTTTGAAAAGTTTTGCTTCATGCAAGAAAGGAGATTATGATGGCAAACCTCAAGCTGCATGATGTGGGAATTAGGACGTACGAAATTGTAGAAACAATAAATCAGCATCATTGAATTCATTCATCTGATTTGGCTTTTGAAAGTTCCTGAGCGCAGATACTTTTATTCTGGCCTGATCCTTGCCTTCACTTGCCTTATCTAGGCTCAATGTTTCTGGTGGCATCGGTACTGGCAAACCAGCATCTGATGGCTGAAGGCAGACTGGGGTATCAATAGATTCTTTTTTTTAGGAGAAAATCCAGGGAGTATAGCTCAGTGGTAGGGCATTTGACTGCAGATCAAGAGGTCTCTGGTTCAAATTCAGGTGCCCCCTTTTGATTTTATTAGTAGAAACAATATACTTCTTTATATTATGGGACTGCGATAGCCTAGCGGTTAAGGTACTGGGTTCAAATCCCACCTCTTCCAAGCTGCCACAGTTGGGTCCTTAAGCAAGGCCATTAACCCACCATTGCTTGAATTGTAAGACTGTATTATTATAAGTCGCTCTGGATAAGGGCATCTGCTAAATGCTATAAATGTAAATGTAAAATCCCAGTTACACTGGTCAGGCAAAACTACATATATCTGAGCTAAGCTCTCCAGTTTCTGCAACAAATGTAACGAGGACCCCAGGTTTTGTCGCTCACCCATTTTCCATCTGAAGTAGATCTGATCTGACCGGCTTTCTTCATAAGTACAGTCACAGATCCTTAAACGTATCCTCACCACAGCGGGAACAGAGTGTTTCTGCTGAATTAAATCTACCTAAAGAGTAAATCCAATTAAAAACACTACACTACTACCTGAAAATCACAGCAATAAATGTGAGCTGCTTTTATAGCCTATTCAACAGCAAAGGTCTTGCTTTGTGAGTAATATAGTAGTAGACTTAAAATCTGATGGGAGATCCTGAATCTATCTGCAATGTGGTACGTGTAGGAACATTTGCGTGATCCAAGTTTTCAGGAAGCGGCATCCTCATTGTGCAGCGTTATTAGCAAACACAGTAACTATCCAGTGAGCCTGACATTTTGAAACTCGGAGAGGGAGAGGGATGTGTTGAAAGGAAATTGCAGCAAACAGAATGAAATGAGTCAGAGTGTGGCCTTGCTATTGAGCCCTCATTCTCCAGCTCTGAATGGTGCTCGGTCACAGCTCTCCATCAATTCCCTCTAATGTACCCGCTCCCTGAGCTCTATCTCACAATGGGATCGAGTCAACATAAATGTTTATTAGGGTCTTGGCTTTCATACGGCTGCCTCAAAACCTGCATGATTACCTTTTCATTTCCATTCTCCCTGATTACGGTTTGAAGTGGAGCTGATACGGTGATGTAAAAGAAGGAATGAGTCACCTTAACTATATTGTATTTAAAATCACCAATTATTTGCTCACTATTAAGTGAACATTGGACCAATTTGCTAAAAAAAAACCCACTTGGTGTGGAACCAGATCGTGAAAGCGTGTGCATAGCTGCCGGTGGAACAGCTTTCCTCATTTGCCTGGACTGATTTGTAACCGCCTAAATGCACCCGCAATCCAGCGTCGGCGAGCGCGTGTATCTGGCTCGCTCAGCTCTGGGCGCATGAAAACGAGTCCTGAGTGCCATCGTAATTACCTCTAATGGGTAATTGCACAGGCGGGATAATTATATACAATTCCAATGTCTGATGGGGCCCGCTTACTGAATTTGATAACAATACAGGCGCTGAACTCGCACCCGCTGCCGTGCTTGTTTCTATCAGGCCTTTATTGGCTGAGTGTGTTTAAGGACTCGTTCCATGCAGCCCGACTGCAAACATAAACACAGATTCAATCTAAGAATCAGAGGTCAAACCCAGCACGGGAGCACTTGACCTGCTCTATTTAAAGCAAATATTTCACGCTGTACTGACACTGCCGAGCTCGACCACAGTTCTACTGATTACACCGTGACTCAGAGGACTTTTCAGAGGCTTTTCTGACTAGTTTTTACAACCGTGTGACCGTAGAAAATGTACCGCACCCAAAAATGAGGGGATATTTAAATCAAAATCCTTATTTATGTAAGCATTGGTATATTGTACACATAAAATAGGGGCTCCCGGAGCCATGGGTTGTTTACACTCGCAAAATACTTATAATAAAGAGAGTTATTTTTGCAACATCTTGCCATAGGTTTGGTGTTAATCTTTTTTTATCCAAGATATTAGATCAGCACTAGTACTAGATAATAATCTAGAGAGTTGTTACCAACTGCTGGTTTTCACATTTTCAAATTATTGGCTATTTCCAGCTCTGCATTTAGACATCAGACAGTGCTGCCTAATAATCAGGGGACGAAGAACCATTAATGTCTGAAGAAAAAAATCTGTGTTTTGTGTGGTTTTTTTTTTACTTCAGTCTTTTTTAAGTTACATAACGTGGTTATTCTTGATGTAATGTAATAAAAATGAAGAAAAGCAAATATTCTATCAAATAAAACTTCTTAATTGCTCTCTTAACCTTATAATAGAGTCACACTCGTCTCGGCTGTAAGAATTGACACGCTAAGCATTGAAAAGTAAAAAATTAAACTGTTCAAAGCTGCTTCCCAATGCCATTGTTTTCTAAGGAGGATTTTTCAAGTTTGTGAAAATGTGAATGTTTGAGTGCGTGTTTTGGTGTTTTTTCTCCAATTTGAACGAAATAATAGAACAGTAAATACAAATTCAAACTGCGTCTCATGCCGTATGAAGCTCTGCAACGTGTTTGTCTTGAGAGCTTTTTTAGAATTGCTTTTAAGCACACTCTTATGCACGTCTTTGCAAGTTTTTCCTTTGAATCCGCCCCTGGTCCACCCGAGAAAAAATGTGCTGTGAAATTCAGAACCATGACAGACAGTAACAACCATGAAGTGGCCAAATTACTGTACAAATCCATAGTAGAACTGGGAAATAATTTATGGTCAGTTCAACCAAGTTCCCTATAAAATTTGACACTTGGAACCATGAAGTGGACAAATTACCGTCAAAAATGTATAGTAGAACTGTGAACTTTATGGTCAAACTGGGAAAGTTCACATTAAAACTGTCAAGCAATTTACAGCTTTACTAGGAAATCTCACAGTGCATTTTTTCCTGGGAGTAATAATATACTGTTTACAAAAAGTAGGAGCTATTTCCCATAATAAACTATCCCGTAATGAATGTTACGTACAGGGTTAACGCCCACGTGAATGGCCGGGTTTCCCAGTGAAACATCACCCTAATAATCACATGCTTCCTGCAGACATGAATCTTCTTCACATGGTGCCTTGGAACATTTGCATAAGATGACTTCTCACTGCTGCTGTAATGTTTACACGTATAAACGGTTCTGTTGGAACGGTTCAGTTCTCCGTGTAAACACAGCCATTGCAAAACAATCTGATTTGAAATCCCAAGCTCGAACCCTTCCCTCCCTCCCTTAGTGATCCTCAAAACTATACGGCCAGAGCAATTTAATGTACTTTAATTAGGATGTCAAAGGTAGCAGTCGATGCGAGTTCAGACACAGTGTGCAGTCGAGCCCTGCAGCCGGTGGATCACCCAGAGCAGCAGTAAAGCATAGTGAACGCTAATGTTTCAGCAACCTCATTAGCACACGGTTTGCCTGTCACGGACAGCCATTTTGTCTCTGAGTGATCTAGCAGGGGTTGAAGGATATTAATCTGAGCCTGCTTAATGGATGAGAGAGAAAGAGAAGGAGAGAAAGAGAGAGAGATAAGAAGAAGGCAGGCTCGAGAGGAATAACTGCCTATGGCTACGCACGCTATACTACGAATCCTTCTATAGGGTTAGAGAAGTAGTAATTTATATAGTGTCAATTGATAACCAAAAATGTCTAGACACCCTTTCAGGATCCACACTTTGCTAAAGCGGAGCATGAAATCAAGTAATGATGTGTCATTCTCACAGCGAACTGTGCAGTTAAGACGTTCAGGAACAGCAGCAGCTCAGCCGTGGAGCTTACTGAACTGCTCCAGCAAGTAAAGAGCTGACTTGAGAGGTTGCAGCAGTTACCACTTTGGTCCAAATGCCTCTGGAGGAAGAACTATTCATAGGTGTCGTCATCCTCAAGGGCAATGCCAAGCAGCAACTGAAGTGGTCTATAGATTGTAGTATCTGCTGCACATTTTCGTGCAACGTTTTGGAATGGCATGCCATTTATGCTCTTCTAAACTCCTGGCCAAAGATATAGTCAGGTACATGAATTCACTAAAAGCTTGTATTGATAAATCATTTCATATCGGACATCTGGAGTTATTAAGCACGGTTCCTCTGGTGCTTCTGTATGGATTCAGCCTGCTTCATCTCTGAGGACCAGAGTTCTCTGTATGGCTGCTGTATGACTGAGTGCTCAGAGCATTGGTCTTTAGCCAGATCCGTTATGGCTATCCACATATAGGAGTGTGTGCACCTATGAGTGTGTGTCGATTTAAGGGCTCAGACTGGCATGCAGCAGAGCTGCTGTGACGTCAGTACTGGGTCTCCTGGGAGCAGGCTGAGTCAGAGGCAGGGCTGTGGTCCTTAATGCTCCCTCCCCTCCCTCAGACATTCTTCAGCTCGTGTGTCTATATTTTCACCCTCCATCACTGCTTTAATAACGGTGGTTCGGGTCACAGACAGCTCATAATGTATAAGTTTATAACTAAACTCAGACACAATAACACTCCATTGTTTATGTCTGCAACATTAGTTTTTGTTCAAGGCCACTTTGCTTTCTGCTAGGCTCGGTTATCTAACAGAAAGTGCTGCTCGATGGTTTATTTATTTGTTAATGTACCATGATATAAAGCTGCCTGCCAGCCAGGGTCTTGATGGAGGGGAGAATTCTATTGATTAAACCTTTCACCATGTGCATACATCAGCTGATTTAGTGGACTTTACCCAATTCAGATTAATGAACTGTGTTATTGTTCGACATCTGTGACTAATAAACAACTGTGGTGGGAGAGAAAAACGGGAGGAAAGAGAAAACTGGAAGGAAGGTAGCGAGGGAGGAAGATATAAGAGAGAGAGAGGATGGAACTGAGAAATGATTCCATGCATAAGGAAGGAAAAAGGGATGGAGGAAGCAGAGTGGGAGATCGAGAAGGAACGGTTGGAAATATGGGAGAGGAAAACGAGTGCGATATGAAGGGGAGAGAAAAAAAAACAAAAAGGAAGGGAAAAGGAAATAGAATCAAGGCAACAAATATATAGATAAGAAATGACAGGGAATGGTCAGGGAAGAGAGATGAGGAAAAGGGTGTAAAAAAAAGAAATGTTTATTTAAAGGAAGTCGCAAATGAAAGTAATTGTTAAATATTGGAATGTGCAGAATAAGGGAGATGAGTGAGGAAAAGTTGTTGAACCAAGAGTAAAGGTTAGAAAGGATGGTGTGAAATTATAGATTAGAAAATCCTAGAATAGGGATTTAACTACAATTAAAATGATTCAAATAATACTTAACTGTTAAATGTATCCTTAAATGGGTTTGCCATGCTATTTGGGCTGTAGTTTAGATTAACCTGCCCTGAAACAACTAGTCTGGACCAAGCCTAGTCTGAACGGGGGTCAGATAAAGTTAAACTACAAATAATAGTGATCAGTAAAAAAAATGAGGGTGGCTCAGTGGGTAGCATCGCCGCCTCACGCCGAGAAGGTCCTGGGTTTAAGCCCAGGGTGGAGCGGCCTGGGTCCTGTCTGTGTGGAGTCTGCATGTCCTCCCTGTGTCTGTATGGGTTTACTCCGGGTACTCCGGTTTCCTCCCACAGACCAAAGACGTGTGTTCTGTTAATTGGTGTCTCTAAAAATGTCCCTTAGTGTGTGACTGTGTGCATGACTGTGTGTGTGTGCTCTACGAGGGATTGGCGCCCTGTCTAGGGTTGTTCCTGCCCTTGCGTCCAGAGCGTCCAGGCCCTTGACCCCATGTGGATTAAGCGAAAGACAATGAATGAAGGAGTAACAAAATTAAAGGTGCATCAACTGAGACACAACAGAACTTACTAGCAACTCAAAACAGGCTTGATGTGTAAAAAATGTTCTAAATAAAACGAAGAAAAACAAAGAGGATGTCTAATAGCGTTGTTGTTTTAATCGCTATTTTTATATTTTGGCATAACTATATTGCTCACAAAAATTAGGGGATATTTCATAATGAAAAATCCCCTAATAATATATCCCCTAATTTTTGTGAGCAGTATATACTGAATATTTGTGTATTAATATTGTTATGTGTACACATATAATGAAAAGGACTAAAAACTACTTGTACTTGCGTTGTATTATAAAGAGGTATTAGCGGAACAATAACGCACACATAGCTGCTTTGAAGAAAACAAGTCAATAACAGCCACATTCACAGAGTTTACAGTCTGGCAGTGAATCAAGCATTTAAAAAATTCCACCTCACTCTCTCATTCTCTCTCAATTTCCTCCTCGTGTTTTGGAAATGAACACAGATTTCCCACGAGAGTGGCCACTAGAGCGGGAACAAAATCTTGCTGCACTGGCCAGATGGCAGCCATAATGATCATCTGGTGCAACCACTCTTCTTCCTCCGTCCCAGTCCTTCAGCCCCTTTCTTCTTTTCTGTTTGATCTTTGCTCTTTGTTCTTTCTTCTTCAGTTTTTTTAATCTTATCTGTCTTTTTTTACTTCAACATTCTACATTTTCTTTTCTTTCTTTCTTTCTTTCTTTCTTTCTTTCTTTAGCCTTCGTTCTTTTTTCCGCTATCATTTTTTTCTCTCTCTTTTGATCTGTTTTTTTTTTTTCTTTTCTTCCTCACCCTTTCTTATTGTTTATCTTTTCTCTTTCAATTCGTTCCATATCCTTGTTTCTTTTCTCCTTTTCTTCCTCTATTATTTCTTTCTATATTCTTTGTTCTTTTCTCTTCTTTCATCTCCCTGTTTTCCTCCATCTGTCCTCTTTTCTTTTTTTACTTTATTTCCTTTTTTCTTCTTCCTTTATTTTCCTTCTATCTTCATTCACCATCCTTCCTTCTTTCCTTATCTCATTTGCTTCCTTTCTTTGTTTCTTTTATTCAGGCCTCTTTTTCTTCATGCTTTCCTTTTCCTTTCCCTTGCCACCTCCATTGATTTTCCTTTCTCTCTTTATTATCCTTTCCTTATTTTGTCTTCTTTCCATTTTTCCTCTATGTTTACCTTCTTAATCCATTTGATCTATTCTCATTTTTCCCCCTATTTCTCTCCTCTTTGTTCATTTCCCACCTCAGAAGAACAGCCGTCCTGTAGTGGTAGGATGAGTGGTCTCGTTCTGTACTGTACATTTCTGTTTTGGAGCTTTATTATCTATTTGTGATGAATAATACAGACTGTGTTCTGCTCTGGACTGTCCTGATCACACAGAGCTTTAGGTGAAAGAAGACTATTACAGATAACAGCCTGTGCTCCCGACATCTCTTTCTCTCCATGCTGCAGACAATCTTCTGATAAAAGTGCTGTATCGTGGGACAAATTGCCCCAACGGCTCAATGATCCTGTCAGCATAGTGTGCAGGGGCGCTGGGCCCGGCGACAGAGGCTATTATTCACAAATAGGTATCTCAATAAAGTCGGCTCAGCCTGCTGAATGGCTCAGAATGGCTCATTCAACCTTTTCTGCTTAAACACGAGGGGTTGAGTAGAAAAAGATGAAGAGGTGAAGGGAAAAATGCTGCCCAAACAAAATAAATATAAATAACAACCAAGGCATTCGGTCTCTCAAGGGTCTGTTTGTTGGGGTAAGAGGAGTTTAAACATTAAAGTAAATGGGAAATAGTTCAGTCATGTACATATACACGAATGCCTCGGACCCAGGGTTTCTCAGCAGAATATTACCCTTAGGTAGAGACAGTGCCTATATCCTGACTGTCCACATGAGGGAAAGAATACAGGGCTCCTCTGGCTGGACCATCTTCTTCCATCGTGCCAATGTCCAAATACAACTCTTGTGTGTCCAATGATGATAGGTAGGCACCACTGTCCACCTGGGCTACCCATAATCACTGCTGGACATCTGGCAATTACTGACTTGGTCTTTTGGTGATTATTATGGTGATAATGCCTTCTCCCACCACCAAGATCTATCCCAGGGCTTAACGTTCAGTATTTAACAGTGGAACAGTATTCAAACCATAGTTTGAGCTTATTTAGAGATGTGATTCACACTCATCCTTACCAGTGACATTTGAATTGTTAATTGTTCACTGACCAGCTGTCGCTTCACATCTGGAGGTATCCGTATCATGCTGTTTTTAAACAAAATGACATGTTCAGGAGAGCTTTAAGCTCGACGTCGGTCTTAGAAATACGCTTTTCACTGATTCAGTTTATTTAGTCAGACTGACTGGCAACCGTAAAAAAAAACTTTTAAAATAATTTAACCAGGGCAGCATGACAGAGGTGGGATTTGAACCCTGGACCTTCTAATCTACAATCCACTCACAGCAACAAGTTCCAGGGTTCAATCCCAGGGTGGAGCGGCCTGGGTCCTTTCTGTGTGGGGTCTGCATGTCCTCCCCGTGTCTGCGTGGGTTTACTCCAGTTTCCTCCCACAGTCTAAAGACGTGTGTTAGGTTAATTGATTACTCTAAATTGGCGTTGACTTGAGTGTGTGTATAATATTGTGTGTGTCTCTGAAATGACCACTAATGCCGATAGCGACGTTAAGTAAACCAAATATACAAACAAACGATAGTCCAGTAGTAAAGGTGTAGATAAGGCTGCACAAACAAATAACAGCATTAGCTATTGTACTGTATATAATGTCTTAAAATAACGAATTCACTGGACTCTGAAGCCTTCAAATTGTAACCTGCCCTTAAGGCATCGGCAATGGGTGTACCCCATCAAGGATTTGAACACTCTCCATTATTCTTGGGAGATTAATTGTGTTATAACCTGGTTAAATGTTATATTTCGGCTGTGCATAATATTTGCTCGATGACAGCTTACCGAAAGGTTCGTTTTAAAACTGGCCTCTGTCTGACTCTACTGTAATCAATACCTCAGTGCGGCCGTGCCATTGCCTCTGTGGTGAACGGTAAATGATATGAGGAGATGTTTTATCTGCGTTTGCCCTCAAACCACAGATGAACTTTCTGAAGGTTGCAATGATCCTCCATGATTGAGAAAGCAGAGACCAATTAGAGTGCCCCCAGGTCTGGCCGCTCACGTCTGCCTACGTAAGCGCTGCGTTATCACGAGCACGTTTGAATTGTGCACACACACACACATTCTGCACAAAACACAATATGAATAGGACCGTTTAGCCAACAATTAAGCATTCGCTTAATCAGAGTGGAGAAACTGAGCTCATTAGGGACAATCCGGATTGAGTTTCTGTGAGCCAGTCGTTATTTAGGATAATACACCAATTTTCAGACTCTACTAGAAGAGTTCCTCTTATCACCCAGAACCTCTCAGACGATCTCCCCTCCCTCAGGAGATACTGATTATCGATAATGAATGTAGAACAGGATGGAAAGCCGTGACTATCAGTATCAGTCAGTTTTGCCTTTAACCATTGTGTCTCTCACGCTGGCCTTAGAGAACCGATCGTTGTCTTAAGCTGTCCTGTCACTTGCTTTAGTGCTTTGTTGCATTCCTTTTAGAGAGACAGTCCATGTGCTCATATTATAAGTGGACAAGAAGTAGAGCATTAGGAGTCCTTATCTCCTAACGGCCAGGAGTAGAAATCCTTTAGCACAGTTGTCAGGCCATTACAGTATCAGAGATAAAGTGCAGCTCAGTAGAGCCTCTCCTCATGTGAGACCCTGGGATTCTTATCCAGAGCTACTGCTTCATGTTCTCCACAAACCAGAGTCATAACACACACACACACACACACACACAGTGTTTAAGGCATATGCCTCGGCAGTGCAGAATATCTGTGTGCTCACTGGATAACCACAAATACAAACTTTTATTTTGGGCAGGTCTGTTGGTTGTAGTTGCTATACAAACTTTTGGGACACACATTCTACACAGCTCTGTTGTTCCTGGTCTTCACATGTAAACTGGCCAACATCTGATATTCAATGGTCATGGTCATGCTACTTCAATTAAGGTGTTTGGCCTTAGACGATAAGGTCCCGCTGGGGGCAAAAGTAGACGCAGGGACACAGATGACGCACCTGTCCGATACTAGACTTTTAATCACACCTACAAGTCATGTGACCGATTAGCTTTAGTCACGTTAGGCAAATGAAATCACTTCTCAGAGCTACGTTTGAACCGAAACTCTGTCTTCTGGAGCTAATCAATACGTTTCATAAAACAAGCTTTAAAACCTCATACGCGCGTTTTTGCGCGTCTTCACCCTTAACTGGTGTTGAGTAAAACGGATTTACGGATGTCACTAGAACCCATGACCTTTTTCAGTGATCGTTTTGATGGACCCATAAACTGCTGAAAAAGTCAAGATGAAGAGATGAGCCGCAGGTAAGCGCGCATTAGTTTATATTCATGGTTAAATACAGGTGACTGACTGCATGGGTAAAAGTTTAATATTTAGGTGCCGATTTCGGTATTGATTGTAAGTTTTGTGTGTGTGTGTGTGTGTTTTGGGAGAGTTGTGTGGGGCCATGTTCTGAGTGCGTGTTTGGGTTCAGTTTAAATCGCTTTTTGGCCTGGGCCTGGTCATTACGCACGGCTTCGACTTGCTCCTCTGTAAATTAGTGGTAACATTTTGTACATTTTTGTGTTATCAGCATTACATAGTACATATGCTTATAATTTAGCCCATAAAAGTGTTGCGTTTGCTGCTTTAGGATTGTCATGTTACGTGTGGTATAAAATTTCTGCTATGTTTTGGTAGGACTGTTTATAGCTGCTTGTGTGTGTGTGTGTGTGTGTGTGAGGCTGCTCTGTAATGCGCTCATTAAGTGTTCCTGATTTGAACAGAGTTATGTATTATAATATAATATTATATTATGTTGCTCAGTGACACAGCTGTGTACATTAAGCCTATGTAAAGAAAAAGTCTTTCTATCAATATGTAAGGGAAAGAGTAACCAAGTCTTATGGCCTGTATTTATATTAAAGTTGGTAAATAAGTCATTTCTCATATGTCAACAACCGGCCACAGATGGCAGCATATGGTAAATAAATCTAAGAATAGTTAACCACAACCAGCAGGCGGTAAATGAACCACAGTAGTGGCGCTCAGATGTAGGCGCACTGGTTCTCTGAGTGTTTAATTCCCCCGGTCTGGCACCTGAGAAAGCGAGAGAGTGAGAGTAAGTCTGGTACAATAAGAAAGGAAACAAAGGGTCAGGTCTGGCACAGTAGGGTCGGCACCTAAAGGACTGAGTCCCTGGGTTCCACCTTGCTGGAGGCTGCAGTGCCCTTTTTTGGAACGGGTGAGTCTGTGGCAGGTGGCACAAAGGCTGCCGTGCCACAGTGTTGCTACTAGGCCAACATTTTTGTTATAAAGCCCAGCTAGCTTTGGTGTTGTTAAAACCAACGAAAGTGGAGATCACCGTTTTGGTTTGTGATTGTTCAGTTCAGGAGGTCATCTGTATTAATGAAATGTTTATCCCTGTAAATGTAAATGACATAAAATAAGCTGTTTGTTTTGTAGCTGGATTTCTTTCATGTACATGTTGGTGCGTGTGAAGAGCAAAGTCTTTGGAATTCTCCAAGCTAAGGTTTAGTGCCAGGCAGCATCAGATGAGCAAAGTCCCTAAGCAACAAATGAGCAACAGTTAAATAAAAAATGCAGCCTTAGGGGACTGATTTACTAAAGCGAGTGATGGTTTAGTAAATGGCTGAACGGGCGGTAGAGAACAAAGACTGAACTGGATCATGTTTAGCCTTTTACTGCATCTTTATTGAATTACTATAACTGTCTGAAGATGTATGTGTAATGTAGAGGTCCTTTTTTAGCCAAACCTATAACCTATGGATACATAAATTAGGCAGACAGCTGTTTAATCTATCAGTAAAATAAGCTATGCCTGATGCAAAGTAGTTTTCCGTCAGTAGCTGACCTGAACCCTTTCGTTCCAGTAAAGGACCTTGTTGTCATTATTAAATTGTATAAAATACACTATAATGATACCCTGCTTCTTCTTTTGTTGTTCTCTGTCTTTAAGTCCATGGCCGTTTATGGGACTCTTGCACTGTGGAAAACGTGCTGTGTTAAACCAGTAGCCTATGGGGTGTTTCCTGTATCGTCTGTGGTAAATTGCTTTAGATTACCTGAAAGGGTCAGACATCATGGCAGCGGTTATGAGGGAGAAAGAGAAAGATAAAGAGAGGGCTTGTGCCCACCTGTCGAGTGGATAAGTAATACCACATGAGCCGAGACCATCAACACCACAGATCACAAGGCTGGAACTCGACACCAGTTCATCTTGTAAACCTGGCGGTTAAAGTCGATTTTAAAATATCAACTCCTAAAAACATGGGAAAAAGAAATTAGAAATGACAGTTGGATTCATTGTGGATTAAAACGTTTGGTAATTTTGTACGTGTATTTTTTCTTGCGACAATAAACTTCTCATTTAGACCTTTAGAACATTTTGCCCTCAAGCCTTAGTAACCTGGGGGACAAATAATCACAGAAACAGGCAAACAGCACCAATGAGCAAAATAGTAATTTTAAAAAGTGACCTAAAAAAGCCCAAAACATACATGATAAAGTTTTTGTATGGACTTTAAATGTATGAGATGGTTAAAACAGATATGCTGCTCACAAAAAATAGGGTGATATTTCATTCTGAAATGAAATTATGGCCTAATTTTTGTGAGCAGTGTAGTATTTATCCATTAAAGGAAACAATGAATTATTGCCATATCTGTAGAACATCAAATGGAAGTTGCTCTGGATTCGGCCGTCTACTAAATGAGATAAGACTAAACATAAACCAGATATAATTTTGGAGAAACTCTTGACAGAAGTTGACCATCTTTCTTAGAATAAAGGCTTTTTTGGAATTATGTCAGAAACGGTGACGCAACTCGCCAGCATGATCACCACAACGCTGTGCATTGTGGGAAATCTTTTAACAGTAACTTCCTAAAATAATCCAGTGTCTATATGTCTTTAAGAACCTTTTCCATGTGCTGCTCGGGGTCAGTACCGCTTATGGTGAACTGGCCAACGGGAACTTAAGATAAAAGGACAATAAAACGTAATTTCCTCCGCTGTCACATTTTGTCCATGTTAAAAAAGAATCAATTATAAAACATGTTGCTACAAACCCTGGTGCAGCAGGTAGCTTTGGCGCCTCAGAGCTCCAGGATCCTGGGTTTGATCCTCACCTCAGGTTACAGGTTATGCCTGGTGTTCGTAGGATAGTTTTCAGACCCACTGCGACCCTCACCGGGACAAAGCCCTTACAGGAGATGAGTGACTTTAAAAGCAGTGGTGCTCAGACTGTTCAGGATTATATAACATGGCTAAAATGGCTCATTTACTAGTGGAGCAATCTTCTTACCTAAGCCAGGTTAAAGATAAAGGCCACTCAATTTCATGATCTTTACTGCTCATAGAAATAAACATTAAATATTTGGGACCAGAAGGATCAAGATGAACCCCATTCATAATGTACAGGCTTTTTCCGAACGTTTTATTGCATAAATGTTGTTTGGTGATGTCCCAGGAGACTCGAGTCTCACTTTTTTAATTTAAGGATCTACTTTGTTACAGGAGTTTGTCCTTAAATCACTTAATAATAAATAGCATAAGACAAAAATTAGATGAGATAAATCTGGAGTTAACGCATTATCTTCCATTAATCTCTTTTACGACTCCCTGTTAATTATTTAATAATTAACAGGAATTACTCAAAGTAATGTAAAAGAGGCACACACACAGTCACACACTAAGGGCCAGTGTTTTTCGGGGAGGACTCGGGCCGCTCCACCCTGGGATTGAACCCGGGACCTCCTTGCTGTGAGGCAGCGGTGCTACCCACCGAACCACCGTGCTGCCGATGATTATAACCATAGTTCAGATTTTATTTTTAAAAGTGGCCACCCTAACTAAAACACCCAATGGTGAGATCTTCCAAATACGATGCGCATAATCCAGTCCAGATACGAAAAGAATAAAAGAAGTGCAAAGTTTCACTTCAATTTTCACTTAATAAATGTGTTTTAATGATTGCTGTTGGAATTATTATTGTTTTAAATTCCTGCATTGCTTTATTCATGCTTTTAATCATTAACTACATTCAAATACAGGTTAAAAAAAAAACAATCGGGAACCCATTCATCCTATTTCCACGAGTTCCTGTGGGACAATTTGATTCTGACTTTAAACAAATCAGAGACGACTTTGTGGAATTAATTACGTTTGAGTGCTGAGGTTCAGCTGTAACTTGTTGTGTGAACACTTGTGTGCTGTTTACAAAGCCACTGCAAAGCTTTTTTTTTTTAAGTAGAATATTTATACAGTAGGTACATTATCCCAGGTGTTAAGTATACTGGTTAATCTGTCTTTTTTTTGTCCTAAAGACACTGGGATCCTTAATGGAATTTCTGGAAGTACCAGAAAATGATGTTGGAGGCTGTTTTAAAAAAACTACAACTGGGTCTTGGTTAAATCTTCACAACACGCATCTGAATGAAAACAATAGAGCGGCGCAAAACCAAGTGTTTGGCATGACCATGCCGGGCCACGGTGGAGATTCCATTAGAGCTTGTCTCAGACTTTCTGCTCTGTATCTTCAATCTCATTAAACATCAGAGCAGAGCACTCAGTAATGTTAAGGTGGGCTGCAAGTTTTAATGCAGGGTGCCGATAATTGTGTGGTTGTACTAATGTTTATTTTATGATGCCTCAGTAGAAGGATACAGTTCTCGACCTTTTTATGGACGTTCATGTGTGTAATTCTCCAACTGGCTGTAAGTCACATTTACTCGTTATTTTAATGGTTTGCTTAATTCCAAGCGGTTCCTCTTTTGTGGGCCGGGGGGGGCGTGCTGAACGCTACCGCTGCTTTTAAACTTGTATGAGAAATCCAAATCTTATTCCTGTAATACATGTCGATTAGAATATTCTCTGTCATTATTCTGCCAGTTTAAGTAACTTAGAAGCTCTCTCTCTCTCTCTCTCTCTCTCTCTCTCTCTCTCCTATTTCTCTCTCTCTCTCTACCTGCAGCTGAGAAAGCTGACCGTGCAACATCTCCGCCTAACATTTCACCTGATCAATTATTCAGGAGGCCCTATTGGCCGTATGTCAGTGGCTGCGGCGTGCTGACAGACTTGATATTCTTCACCTTTTCAGTCTGGCTCCTAGAGAAACCGCACTAGTTTCTTCTCTCTACCCGTCCTCGCTTTGTCTCTATCCACCTTCTGTCCTGAGCGTCCTGTAGTAGACTCGCCCTGACCGTGAGCGCTCGGTTGGCATAGCGAAGTGCTGACGTCAAACGGTACGTGAAGGCATCATGAGCTGCGTGGCGCGTGCGGAACGTTTCCGAATAAATCCCTGTGATGCGCAAATATTTAGTATTCAGTCAGAAGCCTGTGAACACACATTCGCACGTTGTGCTCATTCATCTTCT
This sequence comes from Parotocinclus maculicauda, assembly GCA_034780255.1. Taxonomy (NCBI): domain Eukaryota; kingdom Metazoa; phylum Chordata; class Actinopteri; order Siluriformes; family Loricariidae; genus Parotocinclus; species Parotocinclus maculicauda. The sequence continues at coordinate 22,017 of JAUZSU010151301.1, forward strand.
GTGGAACCATTAAAAAAAAAGCAGCAGACACCTTCAAATCCAGGAAGAGAGTCTGACACATACGTTTCTCGCCGCCTATAAAAAGCCTCGGTGCATCTGCAGCGAGCTTATCTGAGAAGCAACCTACGCAATACGCGCTCAGTTTTTAACTAGCCTGCTATTTTCAGCTAGGTGAATGTAAATTTGTTGGCAACTCTTAAATCTGCAAGAGTTGGAGCTGCTGCGGATCACGGCCAGAAGAGAAAACGGAGAACAGTCAGTGTCAGCCCATTTGCATTTGGCTCGTTTCTGCCTGCTTTCAGCTGACCCCGTGTGACGACACGATCGCTGCCGGCAACGTCAGCTCCGTGGTGATGCTAAATCCAGCCTGCAGAATTATTTCAGGCCAGAACGTCCAAAGTTGCCACCAGGGTTTCTTTTTTAAAGCTTATGAATGAGTCATGGAAGTAAACCTCATCCGTCCCTTTCCATATAATCCTTAGGGGCAGATTTGGGCCAGATGTTTGTGTTTTTTTCAGTATTTAGTTTACGCCGTGGCGCTCTGCTGTGCGCATAATGTGTGCACTGAGCTAGCGAGAGCCTTTTGCATTAGTGCAGGAACAGCAGGTCAGATATGAGATGTGATAGCGAGCGTAATGGAGATGTTTCTGGCTTTAAATAGTCGTGACAGAGCTGGATGCAGGACTGTTTTGGAAGAGACTGCAGTAGAGGGAATTCTGCTTCTACCTCACTGCTTTATTTGGGCTGCTGTTGGCTTTGTGAATGGACCTTTGTGCCCCTCCCAACGTTCAGGTGCCGCATTCCTATTGGCTGACACACCTCTGCATGCCAACTGCGACATCAGGCTTCCATTAATGCCCTTCTTTCTGGCTCGTGTTCTCTCTGCTTCTCTTTGATCCCTCTATCTATATATCCTTCGTCCCGTCTCACTGGCTTCATGTTTTAGTTCTTACACTCCACATATTCCTCTGTGTGTGTGTGTGTGTGTGTGTGTGTGTGTGTGTGTGTGTGTGTGTGCGAGAGAGAGAGAGAGAGAGAGAGAGAGTGTTTGTGTGCGTGCAAACATGGACGAAGGAGGGTGAGAGAGAACGAGGTCTGCACCACATCCAGCATTCAAACACACGGTTGACGTCAGCACATCAATAATTAAAGATGGTTATTCATAGCCTTGGAGGGGAAAATTCAATTGATAAATCATACTCTGAGTAAGTCTTCAACTATTCAATTACAGGAGGTGCAGGGTACGAAAGGGTTTGTGTTTGTAATTACAGCTGCAAGAGAAAGGAGGGGGTGCTCCGACACGCACCCTGTTTTCTAAATTAAGCCCTGCTTTCAGTTATGCCAAAACCCGGGGTGCAGACCTGAGTCCAAGGCGATGTCAGGAGACCAAAAAGAGCTGACATACACACAGCTTTTGAGTCACTGGCTCTTATTATAGCTGAGCTATTTAGAGATGATGAACTGTGTCTCCCTGAATCCTTCACTTCATTATTCACACAGATGCCTTTCTGATCATATTAACACGTTGCCAGTCCGTTCATGGCACGGAGGAGCAGGATGAGCACAGACAGGCTGGACTTGATGTTAGGTGTGGACACACTCCTTCCACTACCAGAGAGAGAAAATATAGGCTCCATGTGTATGGAGTGTTTATTAAGAGCCAGGACTGGACCTCACAAGCATCGGGATTGGTTTTGCCCCGTTGGTTGTTTTGTTCTCATGTTTTAACTGTTTGTTACATAGAGCAAGGGCAGCATGTCCTCACTGTGTCTGCGTGGGTTTACTCCGGGTACTCTGGTTTCCTCCTACAGTCCAAAGACATGCTTGTTAAGTTAATTGACGTCTCTAAAGTGGCCCATATTGTGTCTGTGTGTGATCTACGATGGATTGGCGCCCCATCTAGGCTTGTTCTTGCTCTTGCGACCCCGTGTGGATTAAGCGGAAGATAATGAATGAGTGAATACTGTTCATTAACAGAGGACCGTTTATCTGGACAGTGTGAAGGCACCAACATCTGAAGCATAACATTAATTTTCTTGGCAGCTCAGGTGGCACAGCAGGAATTCGGCAGCCAGTGAAGTGACACTGATAACTACTGGGCCACCAGTGGTGGACGATGTACACAAACCATGTACTTGAGATAGTGATACAGATTAAAATATTACTCCAGTAAAAGAAGGAGTTCTCCCTTCTGAGCTGAACTTGAGTCCAAATGTATTTGCCTTTAAATGTACTTAAGTATCAAAAATAAAAGTTCCACTTTTACTAATTTTATGTCAATAGACTCTAGTGTAACTCTTACTACACTAGTAGTTTTAACAACATGCCATTCATCAGTCCAACAAGGCAAAACAAGTTTAAAACAAAGTGTGCATTATACCCTGGTTAAAGTGCTTGCTTTTGACTTCTTTCCGTTTTTATGTGTTACATTTTAATGCACAAATCCAAAAGGAACGACCGATTTTACATGTTGTACGGGAGAAAAATCTTTTCTCTCAGATATTTGACGTAGTGGAGTTGCAGTTTCCAAGATTACTCTGTTAACTTTGTTAAATACTTTGTTAATGTCCACCTTTATTCCATTCACGACTTTTTTAATGGATTTATTTGTGCGAATTTTGGTGCTCGACCGCAAAACCACCGTTCTGACTTTTGATTGACACATTCGACCCAAATCGTAATAAAGTTAGACTGGATTGAATTGAAACGGGAAAGTGAGGCTCCTGAGCGAGGTTGGCAGTGATCGTACCGTGCCAGTGCGGCGCTGGCATGAGAGCAGATTTATCATTGAGAAGTAAAGCAGGGCTGCTTGGCAGGAAGCACCAATGAAAACATACATCCAAATGAATGAGTGTCAGTGATTAATCTTGTGCCATCCCTGCATCCAGGAGCACGCCGTAACTCATTCCGTGAACTTTGTGGGGAAATGATAAGGCATGTGAGTAAATTACACCGCTGGCGCGTGTGACCGCGCTGCTGCTAAGCCGCCGATTGATGAGGTGGTTCTGGGAGCGGAAGACTGGCCTGATTTGTGGAGAATTGGTCTTATTTTCATAAATCAGGCTTAAGCAGGGGTTGTGTGATAAAACAGATTTGCTGCACGAGAATAAGTACTGCTTACCTTTTGGAAAATGTATTAAGACAGGGGGGGTAAGGGTACGATAATAAAAGTTTCATCTTCGCCGGAGATCGGAGGTTTGTAGATGAAATGCGACGAGGGGCTACAAAGGAAACGAGCTTGTCCAGGAGTGTCAGGAGTCCAAACTGTCATGATGCCATGGCTAGGAGTCCAAGAGTCCAGGAGTCCCTGCTCGTCTTGTGAATCCTAAATGGAGAAGATCGTGGTTGGCATCTAAAAGCGTTTTTATTGTGATTATCCTGATGACATTTCGAAGGCACTGGGTAAAAATAAGCGATGGTTTGTTCATGTTGTAGAGAATGCACGTGTTAACCCACACGATCCGGGATGTTCAGGTGTCACATGACCGGAGAGACTCAGCTAGTGGGTGAGAGTTGATGAAAATATGTGCTAACAGGTGTCTGTGCTTTTGGATTATGCATCCTAGCAGATTGCGGCACATTTTGTAACATTCAGTAAGCTGTTCACGAACAGACTGTTAGTTTTTGATCAAAGTTGGCCTCCGCTGTCTCGCGTCCACTCTCCGAGCTCGGATTTTTCGAGCCACAGATGGGTGACCGAAGGCTCTGACTAAGTGCCGAGGACAGTTCTGCTCTCTTGAATGTCAGGGATGCTGTGCGACTCTCGTTCTCCCTTCCTTCGCCTGTTCTCGCGCCGAGGTTGTAATAAGTGCCTGTCGAGGTGCACCTCGTTAATTCGCCGAGCGGACGCCGAGGCACACTCTCAGGCGTCGGGTTTGCTGAGCCATCCATTAGAGCGCGAGGCGGTGAAACGGCTGACGCACGGATGACACGCTAGCATCTGCGCATTGCGGTTAACAAGAGGTCAGAAGAACAGAGGCACAGAGCACTCGTGTTCACTTGAGTTAAGAAAGAAATCGTCCGTGATTAGTTCAGTTTAGAAGAAGCACACGCCGTGAGTCACGCGCTCTCTGTGTATCACACGCAGCAGAGATCGGCCTTCGTCTCGACGTTTGGTTATGGTAGCCGGTGTGATTCGGCTATATTTGTACATGTCACACAGAGTGTCACTCAACAACTTAAAGCGCGCATGGCTTGTTGAGAGAGGAAAAGAGAAGAGTGAGGGAAGAAGTGCGTAATTCTCATTTATTATTGAGCGAGCCAGAGAGAGAGAGAGAGAGAGAGAGAGAGAGAGAGAGAGAGAGAGAGAGAGAGAGAGAGAGAGAGAGAGAGAG
>JAUZSU010151302.1:0-14570 GCA_034780255.1 Parotocinclus maculicauda
ATTGCTTGGATTGTAAGACTGTATAAGTTGTAAGTCGCTCTGGATAAGGGCGTCTGCTAAATGCAGAAAATGTAAATGTAAATGTACTAGGCAACAAAGCACACGTTGTAATAATTCCATAAATCAGTAGAACTGCATTCATTTATCTTTACCGGATAACACAGTGATAAATAAGACAAAACTAATACATTTTAAACAAACACATTTTTATACAGGTAACTATTGTTATTATGTTACACATACAAAATTATTATTTTCTTCAGTCTTCCAGTATATTTTAATTTATTCTTCTGCCCTAAGTGTAAACGCTAGCTTCACAGACCCTCCAGATGTTCCAGTTTTTATGTCACCTCAAATTTTTCTCTCCCTTCCTCCTTATGCACACAGAGCTTCTCTTGATTTACAATACTCTGGTGAGCCCATCTGAGCAGTGCCTTCGGGAGGGCCCAGTCTTTGCCAGTCCTTTATTTATGACACCTTCAACTCTAGTAAGGATTCAGTGTGCCTCAGGGAGCCAATTCCCCAGGGCCACCAGAGGCGAACTTCATGGCTACTGTTGTTTGGGAGACAATAGCTCTGCCTATCATCAAGCATGAGTCAGATGTCCAAAGTCAGGCCTTGGTGCGCCCAGAGCTGGATGCCATTGTGCCTCTTTCTCGAATTATGGTAATGACCATGCAGCTACACGCACAACCTGCCGACAGACAGCAGGCCTCGCCGTGAACCTCTCTCTGGGAGCTCCAAGTTGATTTTATAGTTTTATGTTTAGTCATTTTTTTCATTCTTTTAGATACAAAGCAACTCAAGAGAACATATCTATTAGATGGCACAAGCATATAAACATATAATATAATCCAACAGACAGGCTATTTTTTTATTATTGGCCCCTGCCATATGGGCAGCTAATTGGCTTTTAAACGTGACTCAACATCTATTTAAACGCACAACACTGGCTCTGATCGATCACACCTGTTTTTTTCACTGTGGTAACAGGTGTGTTGTTCGGCTATGGGGTCAGAGTTCAAACATGAGCATCTGTCAGAACAGACTGACATTCTGTATGCATAGCCAATCCCAAGGCTCTGGTAAGCATGATTTCTCACTGAAAGTTTGTAGACAGAATATATGTCTCCTGGTTTGCCAGTGACAACAGTTTTACTATTAGTTCTAGGCTTTAGAAGACATACTGGAGATCGTGGTCACCCTTAGAAGTGAAGATTTAGGGCTTTGGAGTATGGCATGTGCATAACAGTTTCTGAGAAGCCTGACCATCCAATCATGAAAGTGAAACAGAAAAGATCCAGACTAAATGTGACAATCCATGTTGCAAACTTAAACGCACACCTCACAAACACCATGTACATTCACTAGCACAGATGGTAGCAGGTTTTTGGGTGTAGCCCAGTATGTATAATCCTCTCATTTATAATACTAGCAAGTCCTGAATTGAATATGAGGCAAGAAGGATCAGGTATTTACTTTGTTTTCAGCTTTTTCCTTTTTCATGATTTTCTTGGATTCTGAGCTAATGCCAGGAAAGATATCGAAAAAAAACCCCAGTTGTAGTTAGAGAATGTTTTGAAAGATAGATTTGTGCAAGAGAGTGTGAGAATAGTATGATAGTAGTTTAAGATACAATAAGGATGTAAGCTGTGTCTGGGAATCAACACAGCTAGTGGTTTGGCTGTCAGAGCCTGCTTGTGTCAAAGGGTTTATCGTACGACATTCTTGTGGAAGCTTCATTTTCATAATCAGGTAGAAAAACCCAGTCTGAGCTACTCCATATACCTCCTCAAATACACTATCATCCAGCATCAAGCAATGCTATAAAGCCAAGTATCATGCAATGACTTGCATCATCAATCCATTTCTGTATGGCAGTGTACAAAACACAGTACATTTGCAGAATTTAAAAATGAACCTCACAGTCTTACTGGAGAAAATGGCATTTAGGAGCCAATACAAGTGAATATGATAATGCATTACAGCCACTTTGCGCACAGCATGGAGGTGATAATAACTGAAACGGCCTCTCAGCACTGTGGGAGTTCAGTGATTCACACATAAATTCAGCACAACTTGTTGAAAGTCAACAAAAATAAGTGAAAAGTTGGTGTCAGGTACCAAACACTATAGTCAGGGTAATATGTAAAAAGGGGTGAAGCACCACTCAGTATAATCTGTTCTGGACGAGCAGCCAAACACAGGGCGATATACAAATGGGGGGAGAATTTCCACTGGTTGGAGTATAAGGACTATAATGATAATAAATATGCACATTTTCTCTCACACATAGACAGTGGCTTCAGTATACTAATGGACAAAGAAAGCACACGCACATAATGCAACTGTCCAGCCTAGATTTTTAATGGTTATATATATTCATAAAATTTCCTTAGCCTCATACATTTTGCAGATCTTGGTACAGTGAATCAGCTCTTGAAGTTCTAAAGCTAAATGAAAATTTAATCTTAGATCTCATACAGAAACATTGCGTCACTAAATAAGTCAGTAATTAGAGCTCTACTGGAAAGACGAGCAGGGCATGTTAAATCAAAAGGATGAAATTGCACGCTCATGCCACATAAGCATCAGATAATACAACTAGAAACAGGAAGAGAGAAAATACACAGGAGATCAAGAGCGGAGTGAAGTGCAGGAGCCGAAGGGAGCGATGGGTGGCAGGGGAGTTTTCAGTCCATGATGAAGGCTTTGCTGTGTTTGTCAGTGCTGCCGAAAGGTCCAAGTGCTCAGCTGTCTCTTAGTCTTCTCAGTCTCTGAAGACAACTGTCCTCGTACTATCACTGCCTTTCGCTCTCACAGAGAATAACTTTCTCTTTCACACACATGCCCACTGTCTCTGTACTTCTGAGGCTGTATTTATTTACTTTTATGTTACACTAGTAAGTAATTATAAACTTATTACTAACCTTAATATCAATAATTAAAAATATGTACAGCTATGCGCTGTTTAATGTCTGTAAAACAGGTTGTTGATCGAAAAGGATTTTGACTGGGCATTATCATAGTTATACACACTGCTCGCAAAACTTAAGGGATATTTAATTATGGGATATTTCATTTTGAGGTATCCCCTAATTTTTGTAAGCAGTGTAATATTTTTATGCTACTGCAATGTAAACATGAATGCTATTTTAATAAGAAACTTATCTTTAACATATGGTAAATATGATAGACCTGAAACTCTTGTTTGACCTAAAACAGTATTATGCAGTAACACAGACGATCAGATGAAATGCAGTCTCAGCGAGTGAATGTGAACCAGCTTAAATTCACTGCTCACAATAATTAGGGGATATTTCAGAATGATTTTTTTGTGAGAAGTAAAGTTATAGGTTGGAAAGCATATGCAGGTTGTTGGGGGACAACCAAAGGAGTATAACTTACAATAGTGGAGGCACAAAAAAAACTACGAACACCATTTACAATTTGTTATAAATAAATAGTGGAAAGTCAAATGTTTAACATTCACAAAAAAGTCTCTAAACACACTAACTGAGTCAGAACAGTTTGTAATCCAAAAGGTTAGCTAACGAGCACATGAATGGTATGGTATTTACACTTAGACACACACACACACACACACAAACGAATGCTGCACTTCTGCTCTTAAACAGCCGTCTCTGCCTGTGAATCTGCAAATGAAATCAGTCCAGGTGTGTTCAGGTGCACCTGCTAGCATTCAGTATTATTTCAATTAAACTAAATTGCATTATCTTACTTGGAGCTTGGAGTTGTTTAGGCAGGTGTGAACAAGACAAATACACTCAGATGAAAACCAATACAGACTCAATGGCTATGTTTGCACTGCAGGCAAAACTGACTCAAATATTATCCCCAGATGTGACACACACATTGCTTTTGTTTCTGAAAGTGGGAAAGGCATGATTCATAACCATACTTAATGAAAGTGAAGTTCATGGGGAGTCAGAGCCTAACTGGGTTAATCCAGTTCAGGTTCCTACCTGGCAGCACAGGGCAAATGTGGGAGACCAATTCTAGACAGAGATCTAATCATTACACAGAGTGCAAAACCTGGAGTACCTGGGGAAAACCCACACAGACACAAAGAGAACATGCAAACTCCATACAGTCCAGACCAGGAATCAAGTCAGCTGTGAGAGGATAGTGCTAACAACTTGGACCAGCATTCAGTCAGACTTTTTTCAGTTTTGATCAATAGCACTTTCATATGTGGTACCTAAATCTGATACATATCTGAAATTTGGTCCTGTGAAACCCTGCCTGAAAAGTCAGATCGTAATTAATCTCATAAGATTCTCATAAGCCTGAGTTTTCATGGGATAGCTTGATGTAGTTGAGAGAATTAAAACTCACAAACAATCAAGACATGTAGGCTTTGAGATGCCAAATAGGTTAGGCAGCATGCAGTAATGTCCTCATTACTGACCAGTACAATCCAATTCCTACTCTCTTTTTAGCAATATGGGCCACCTCAAATTAGCATACCGCTACCCAAATCTTGAAGTCACAAACATAGATAGTTAAATGTGACAATTGATATTCAGAATGCTTTTCTGAATTCTATGTTAGTGCTGCCATACCACCAACAAGGACGAACCACATCCAACAGGGTTAACTGTGGACGCAAGAGGAAGCTGTCTGAAAGGGATGTTCGGGTGCTAACTCGGATTGTATCCAAAAACCATAAAACCACGGCTGCCCAAATCACGACAGAATTAAATGTGCACCTCAACTCTCCTGTTTCCACCAGAACTGTCCGTCGGGATCCACAGGGTCAATATACACACGGCCGGGCTGCTATAGCCAAACCTTTGTCTAAAACCAGGTTTGTTTCATTGTCTAACCCCTGTAGTTTCTTGTGGTGCTGGATTAACCTGAGTCAGTATTTTGAAAATTGCCAACCTTTTGGAGTTTTTCCCCACACAGAGTTGGCCAAGAACCGTCTGAACAAAGAAAGCCATCATATGAAAGTACATCCTGTGGATGTAAAAGGCTTGTTGAAAGAGGTCAGGGTAAGATGTCAAAGCTCATACGGTGCACAGTCAAGCAAAGTGCAGCCAAATACAATGCTGGTGCTCCAACTAACGGCTGAATGCACAGCCTGTTGGGCTATAACCGCAGACGACCTTTGCTGTCTAAGAGAAAAAGAAATTTAAAGGTCTAGTGTACAAAAGAGCACAGAAGTTTGATAATTGAACAGTGGATCAACATTACCTGCTTAGATGAATCCAAGTTTTTTATCATTCTGTTGTATGTGGTGATGAAAGGAGCAGAATTTGAAACAAGCAGCATGAATTGATGAATCCTACCTGCCACTTGTCAACAGTTCAGGCTGGTGGCGGTGGAATAATGTATTGGGTATGTTTTATAGGCACCCTTGGTCCTCTGAAACCTATAAATAGACATTTGGACAGAAGGGCTTACCTAAGCATTACCTAAGCTTAACAAGTCTGTTCATGGTAGCTGTTTATACTATTGCAGAAGGATAATTTTTTTTGAGTTGATAGTGCTACCCACCTTGCTGCCCTTGAACTGAATCTTTGAGCATCTTGTGCTACTAAATTCTTGGATTTTTCTGTCTTCACCCATTAAATACTTATATACTTGGTTTAGGTCATTCATTTTGAATGAATGCATCTTCCACTCAAATTGTCACACTTATTAGAATGGGAAAACATTGTAATAAAATTAAGAACTTACTGCCCATGGAAAAGATAACATTCTTCAAATGTATGGCACAGCTCAGTAATGCTCAGCCACTTTCCCATGAATCACTCTCAGAATGCAAGCGTTTTCCCCAAAACTCTTATATTTGGGATTTGTTATCAAATAGAGTGCAAAGTCTTAGGCCACCATGATATTTGTTGTTTTAGCAATTGTATAATGGCCATATATAGATCAAGATATTATTGAACCCAAAAGTAATGTTATTCAATAATAATCAATTATTTCAATTGATCTTTATTCCAATTTGTGTAAGCCTTAACACATCTATCCCTCTCTGAAAAACATGATTTGTTGGCTACAGACTACACTAAATACTTGCCACTTTAGCCTATAGAAGCTAAAAAAGCCATGTTTATATCATTTTTTTTAACAACTGCATACAAAGTTCCTGTTTTTTTTCTGGTAAATAATTATGTCTGGGTATTATTTGGTTGCCAAAACAATGGTAATCTAATCTAATGGAGATCTAAAAAAAATTGCCAGATGGTGTGTGACTAAATGCGATATGGTAAATGCGCATTTGAAAAGTGCTGAATGTGTGGAAATTAAAACTGATAAGCTTATGCCAGTGACATACTGGGTTTTAAGTACAAACAAGCTTTCTGTAAATACATTGCCTTATACATGTTGCTGATTGTTGTGTCTGCCCAAAAGAGAGTACCTAAAAAAGAATCGAGTCGAATTTGTCAGTTACCATTTATCAAAAAATAACAGGCTGATAATGAACCATATGAGTAAGTCCTAATTACGGGCTGGTAGTGAAACAGAGGGTGCAGTATGTTGAGGGGGTTGTGGAGGCAGTGTCGGCTGCGTCACAAGCCATGCTGTTGCAATAATGACCGAGAAATTTTAGCCCACTCTATACACACACACACACACACACACACACACACACACACGCGCAAACATACAGACCACAGCATTCTGTTGGAGGTCATTGAGAAAGTGGTGGCCTTCTTCACAGTGGCAAGCAGCTCATTGGACCTGTGGTATCGATTTATGTAAATGGCTGTTCTCTCCCCCACTCTGCTAGTCTCTGGTGATTAGTGGGCAGGATCTGTTGTGCTTGTGCTAAACCGTGTCATACTGTCAGAGCGTGATGATATCAGACCAGTGCCCTTGCAGCTAATGTGTTGTGGCGAACCGCAGAAGTTCCCCAGGAGGATTTGCACATGCCAGGGTTGTGTGCTTGAATTTTATTCCTGATTGTTGGGCTTTTTGCCGCACTGCTTGCCTGTCTGCCTGATTGATTATAAGCCAGCTCACATTCTTTCAGTCATCTGTAACCATGAATGAATGAGAGAAAAAGGACGTCATAAAATGGTTTTTTTAGGAATTGCCATTTTCAGAGCGCTGCCTCAATTTTGTGTCCAGCCAATGGATGATGCGTTTATACTGATTATGGTATGGAGTTATTATTCTGTGTGATGATACAGAATCTGATAAATGCATTCTTACAAACCCAGCACCTGACAACAATCTAACTAGCTATTAGCAGATTCGTATCTAGCCAGTGGCTCAATTAAAAAGTCAATTAGAGCTAGTCATCGTAGCAATCTGTCATACTTTATTGCAGACAGACTTCCTCAGCCTGGCTTTGACATGGCTGTAAATTTGGAGCACAAAAGCCCAGGGAGGGATCCAACATTCTGTTTGAGTGGTTAACAGACTCACAAGGATGGATTATTGGAATGGAGGGGGAATCAGAGGCAGCCCCTGGCCTGAATTACCTACTTTCCCCTGGGTCTGTGCCGTCTGGCTGCTCTCATGTTTAACATATCCAGTACCATCAGCATGCACTGAGGCTTCTCCAAGACTTGCACATTATGTTGTCTGTGATGGATCCTGCCATTGATTTGCCCTGATTTGCAGAGACCAGTGGTTTTGGGGGCATCAGTTTAAAACAGGAAATGGTATGACAGGAGTGTCAGGATCAGATTTGATGCAGTGTGACGGTGTTGCAGTTTGGATCGAATCATGTGGACCAGTGAGTCACACTGACCTGTGATTGTGATTAAGTCAAACCATCTAGTCTGTTTTCTTTGTTGAATTATTTGCATAGCATAGTAACATAAAGTGAATTCAGTTGTGTAATACTGGAGCAGGTGTTCCCATGTGGTCATCATAGCTGTGGATCTACCTGGATTACAAAGTGAAATTGTGAAAGCTTTTTTATCTTACCCACGACTGCTAGGTTAAATGTTTGTTTTTTAATTTTGTGGTCTTTCTATGGCAGTGTGTGTTCATGTACAATAGAGCTCAGTAATTAGAATGGGCATCCACTAGGGGTGTTCCATATCATATCGTTCATGATAATACCGGTATAATTGATCCAAATCGTGATATTCCTACGTCTTTAAGTAATGACATAATGGATTAACACAGAGTATGGCGTACTTCCATTATGTGACTCGTAGGCAGAACAACAGATATGACAGAAATTGGGTTGTATGGAGGAGGAGTTTGTCCTAAGAAGGGGAGGGACTTTGGTAGTGTGGAGGTGGTTTTGGTACAAATCATCAGATGTACAACAAACTACAGTAATACGTAAGCTATTCAAAAGGTCTGTAACAAGAAATCAAATGTTTCACCACCTCAAGCAGAAGCACATAGCTGAGTACGAGGAAAGTCAAAAAGGCCATGAGGTCAGATATTTCAAAGTATAAAATATATTTAATTGCAATGGTATGTTGTTGAAATATACCGCCAAATATAGCGTTATCGCAAAAGTACCCTAAAATATTGCGATATTGTTTTAGGGCCACATCGCCCATCTCTAGTGTCCACAAACTTTTGTCAGTCTAGTGTATTTAAATGATACAATTGTGTTGTAAAATGCGATCTTGCATGTAAATAACAGGTGCTGACTGGAGTCAGACTTCTGTTTGTAGCTGAGACATCCCACTGGAAATGCCACACACTATGTAGATTTACATTTACAATAAAACAACACTGTTATACTATTCGAAATGATTTTAGTTTAATTTTATAAGTAAAACTAAATAAAAGATACATCCACTATAAAGTATCCATTAACCTGATCTATTGCTGTTGTTTTTCATGTAGTGAGTATATTTGTGTATAATTTTTGTCTTTTCCCTATTAAAATATCATGTATTGATAGTAGCAATAAAACTTGGGTCAATACGAAAAAAGTTACTTTAGGTAAGTACATAAAACATATCTGAAAAGTTATGGTTAGTAAAATCTGCATTGGCCATATTGTCTGTAGCATTGTAAACTTCTGAAAAACCAGTCCTAAAATTATGACCAATGGCATATTTCCTATAATGTGTTATCATTTTTAAGACCTCAACTTTTAAAGCGAACAGACATTGTTTGGATACATGTTAAACGGTGTATAACAGATTTCAAAGTGTCCTCAATTGGAATTGAAAATGTCATATTTAGTGTGAAATAGACAAATCAGTGACATGTTGGGGAAAAGATCAGATCGGGCCAACTTTTACCCTCACTTAGATATTAGATGGAGTAATTTTTTGACACTAGGTTCAGTTTAATTTAGTAGTTTTGTGGATCCCATACATTTTTATCAGTTAATATACAGTATAAATGTAGAAGTAATTATAAAATGCAGACATTCAGACTTGATATGAACTCACCTGATAAATTGTCTAGATAAGATTCTAAAGACAAGAAATCATCTGGTGCAAGAATTACCCAAGATTTATTAATGACTATCTTAAATATTAATGTATAAATATTTTATGTGACTATTAAACTAACATAACCTGTCTGGTCACTAAACTTAAATGTTCAAAAACCCATTAAAACCCACTTCGGCTGCAGTATGGTGTAAAAATTTACAGTATGTGGTGAGTTGGTATAAAGGGAAGGGAACATGTGGCACTTTATATCTTACTTAAAGGTTAAGCAATTTCAAGAACTTCTCAAAGATCCATTAATTTCTGTTATTAATGCTTGAAATGTGCACTACAGCCTTTCAACTGCACTTGTCGAGGATCAAGTGTCAAGGATCACCATTTGTTTTTCAATTTGCACTGATATGTGGTGTTTTAATACTGAAGCTCTGATTATTATGAAAGTATTTTAAAAGAATAGCTGAGACTATATCTGTTTTCCGCTTCCTGACCGCCCTCCCTTCACTCAATCGCAGGTGTGGCGTGGCACAATTGCCAGGATGCGTTACCGTCGCATGCGGGCTGCACTTATCATTCTGAGGGCATACCAGCGTTATAAGGTCAAATCTTACATCCACGAGGTGCACCGGCGCTTTCAGAACGTACGCACCATGAAGGACCGTGGGAGGCATGTGAAGTGGCCTACACCCCCCAAAGTCCTGCGTCGGTTTGAAGAGGCTCTGAAGAACATCTACAACAGGTTACATGATAAACAACCTTGTGTTGTTACATATTCTTGTTTATTTTTCCATCACTCACACAGCAAAATAGTGCATGAGTTAAATGGGGATCAATCCATTGACTTGAATAGAGTAGGTAAATGTGGCTCGTACCACAACTCCTACATAAATGGTGGCTGTAAGAGTGAACAGCCTGGGTATCTGGGCAACAAAGTGATACTCTGTCAAGGTCTCCCACGGTGTTCACTTGACTCACAGTGACGTCCGGTGTCACATGTTGGCATTCATATGCAAGCAGTTATTGTTGTTCAGAGAGATGCACCGATGGCCAGAGTTTTTAAAGGCACATTTTAAATGCATATATCACTTACTCACTTACCCTACCTGCTTAACTCAAGTCAGGGTGCAAGGTAAGAGCCTACCCAAGATAGTCAGACAGTCTATCTAGGATACACACTTTGTCACACTCTTAGGTTGACAGTGGAAGGCATTGAAAAGATTAAAAAATAGACTAAAGTCTGACATGCTCTCAGATCTGCAGAGTTTAGTTGCAGACTATGATTTTGCAAAGACTGCATAGTCACTAATTGCAAGACTCATTGTAGATTGTAAAAGTTTATTTCTCATCATGCTGTTTGTTTTATGTATTTAGATTTCATTTGATTTCTCTATGATTCCCCCACATATTCACCAAAGTTGCCCACATTAACAAGGACATACAGAAATATAAATATATATGCATTGATTAAAAAATGATGTAAATAAATTGCTGCAAAACTCAGGCAGAAATGCAAATGATTAGAGGATTACTGGTCCCTGCCTTAAGTGGGTGAAAAAATGCTTCCACCACAAAGGTTCAGAGACTACCTTTGGGTATCTTTGAAATACCTCTATGAACCATTTACTCACAGCTGGGCTTGTAGATCCTGCACACTCATAGATAGCTGAAGCTGGTGTCCCAGCTAGTCCCATAAATGCTTAACTGGCAATAAATCTGGCTATGGGGCAATCCACGGAATTTGTGCCAACTAGCAGAGACATTCATAGGAAACCCTTGTTGTACTTGGGCAAACATTATTATGTGGAAGCCCTGCCATCAGAGGCATCAGGATGTCCTGCACATATTCTTGGTTTGTTATTGTCCCTAATATCTCTATTGGTGTAGACCATATACGATGGGTCCCCAGATCGTCACACTACCAGCAGGGGCAGTGCATCACTCCAACAAAAGGCAGGATTGAAGTATCCTACATACTCAAACTCTGACACAACCTGGATTCGTTGCTAAAGACCGTACGGTTCCAGTCCATAGCAGTCCAAGTTTCTCGTTCACAATGCTACTGCAAACAAAGGTGATGGTGGCTGGCTGTCAATGGCAGTACACACATGGAGCAAAATATCTATATATTATATAGATATATATAATAAACACAGTTGTTTTTTCAGAATGTCAAAAGCTATCCTGACTACTTGTTGTTAAATGTTTGAAAGGCCATGTGGCACAACTTCAGCAAGACACATTTTATTCCAAAATTGGAAATTTGTCTGCAAATTTTTTTGGTGTAAGGGCATGTTACAGGGGTATACCCTGTTACAGGGGCAAACATAGACCACATCAAATAAGTGCTGGTGTCCGGTGGTAACGCAGCACTGATCTCTGCACCACTGTGGAGTAAAGGTGTAAAGACTAACCTTTGAAATTTGTTTGAAAGAAAATGTTAGTAGTGAGACTTCTGTATATAGAATTTCTTTCAAAACAGCAAACTAAAACATAGATTTCTGTGATTTTAATTAGAACATTATAAAACCATTAGGGCCAACTATGGTAGTGACTTAATCAATCTTAAGTGAAAAAGTTGCATTAATCAATATATAAAGTTGTGCACATTCAGACTTGTTGTGCACCTGTGCATTTAATGTAAACCTCTGAGAACATGAGATGTAACAGAATTGTTGACATTTATATGATTTATATGTTGGTTAATGTCACAATGATATACATTTTCAAAAGGTAAGATTACACATGTATTGCCCGACAGTGCCACTGAATATCTGATTTCTTGAAAGGAATAGTAATAGAGATTATTGGTTGGTTGTTTGGTTGACTGATTCATTGTCATTTTATAAAAACATAATGATGTTTTTATGTGTTTAATACAGCCTCTGATAAGCTCATATTGCCAGACATCAGACTTTGATATAATACTGCATGAAGGAGCAGATAAGCACTTATGTTCAGTCTGTGAAAGATGGATAAAGTGAACACAGCTAGGTTTAGATTTAACCATGCACCTAGCACACAACTCTTGTGTAACTCAGAGCAGTGCTTATTTGTGTTTGAAGCTTGAAAACCAGTATATGATTCCAGTTATAAATTTCTGTTACAATCCCTGTTATGTTATGTAAAAAAATGTTAAGCCTCTTTCTGAATACTGCCCAGTGTTTAGTAAAATTTAGCGTCTACAGTGTTCATTTACTAGATGTTATATACTTTATTCTGTTATTATAAAACATGTTAAAGAATGGAAAGAAAGAAAACTCTTCTATGAGTTTATCTGTTTAAACTTTTAACAGTTGTTTTAGTGCTCTGTTGAACCGAAAACCCCCCTTAGATAAACATCTTTAGGATTAAATTTATTTGCATAAAATAATTACTTCTGCACTGAACCTGAAATAATACACATGTCACTAAGAGGCTGTTGAGCTGAAGATATAAGTAATTAAAGGAAGATAATTACAGGTAGAAATTTAGAATGGTAAATGTTAATGTACACACCTGAATGATAAATGATCAGAGATAGCTGTTGGGCATATTCAGTTGGCTACATGTATATCTGCAGAACACAAAATGTGTTGGGAAATGTGTCTTTAATGGAATTGGGGAAAAATAAATGGGCTGGATGTGCAACAATTAAATAAAAAAATATATAAAATATGAAATAAAATACTTCTTAAAGTAAGAATTATACAATTTAGTGGCTTTTATTTAATATATGTTTTCTAGCCATCTTTTTATTTTCTATTTAATTGTAGTGTAGCAAAAATACTGGAATTGGCAGGACTAGAGGAGACTATATTAGTGCTTGGGGGGAGGAATCCTTTTCCAAAAAGACTGAAGGGATTTGACTCTTTAACCTATCTTTGGGGCCATGGTTAATCTAGAGCAATGTGTGCTAACCACAAACAAAGTAGAATTCGAAAAGTAAAAGCACAAATGGTTGTAAATGGGGTGTGAATAAAAATTTTCCAGATGGAACGTTCTATGGAATGATCAGTGAATCAGAAAACAAATATGGACAATTTGAGACTAACCCTGAGACTGTGAGATAGATGTACAGGTTATACCGATATCCAAAGTCTGGATGTTGTTTGAATTTGGGGGGAAAAAAATAAAATTACATTTACATTAAATTTTACATTTACAGCATTTAGCATACGCCCTTATCCAGAGCGACTTACAACTTATACAATCTTACAATTTAAGCAATTGTGGGTTAAGGGCCTTGCTTAAGGGCCCAACTGTGGCAGCTTGGCAGAGGTGGGATTCGAACCCAGGACCATCAGATCCAGAGTCCAGTGCCTTAACCGCTAGGCTACCCCAGTCTACATTAATGAGAATTAATGAGATTTTAGCAAATGGCTGCAATGAATGCATGGTAGGCTGTAGTATTGCAAGGAGGCTCTAGTTACCTTGTTAGGCTGCCTCCAGCCTGGATACATCATGTCATATGTTTACCATTGGATGCAAAAAATGTGCACAGATGGTAGCTGGTCTTGTACATCCTCGTTTTCATCTGTAAGCACTTGTAAATAGTCCAGGAAGACACAGGGGGTGTTTAGTGAAGATTCCTTTGTGTCTTTATGGTGGACAACAAAAATATCAAATGATCTTGTTTGCTCTGTGAGCGTGCCCTCACGGAACCACTGCTCCCAACACCTCCTAACAGCTATGTCATGGCCTAGATGGCTTAAAAATTCATCAAAATGACCATGCTACTCCTCTTAGTCCAATGTGCATCTCCTCGCAGAATTATAGCTGCACAGAGCTTTTTTATTAGCGCAATGGTAACGCTTTTGGCAAGAGTCAATGTCCAATCAGACCACTCCTGTAAACAGTTCCATATCTGAGTAATGGGAATAATTATAAGAATAATTCTCATCCCTAACTCTGTCCTTTAACGGTCATGACCCCCACAGGACCAACACAGATCACGTCGTATTGGGGTGGTGAATCATTCTTGGCACTATAGTGACACTGTTTTGGTAGTGGTGTGTTAGTGTGTGTTGGCCTGGTACAATTTATAAGGGCAAGGGTGACAAGGCCATCTGTGGAAATTACATTTACATTTACATTTTCGGCATTTAGCAGACGCCCTTATCCAGAGCGACTTACAACTTATACAGTTGTATAATCCAAACAATTGTGGGTTAAGGGCCTTGCTCAAGGACCCAACTGTGGCAGCTTGGCAGAGGTGGGATTTGAACCCTGGACCTT
>JAUZSU010151323.1:0-14568 GCA_034780255.1 Parotocinclus maculicauda
CCAGAATATTATATGTACTGGAATCTATTTATTTATCTACACCTCATACACTACACCCCTGTCTCTCTCTCTCTCTGTCTCTGCCCCCCTCTCTCTCTAAAAAAAAACACACAAAAAAACTGTTGTCTGCTGTCAATCGGATCCAGAACATAATGTCATAAAGAATGTAATTTAATTTCTGCATCCCATGTGCCATTCATCCACTGACCATTACGACACTTGTTGAAAGCATGGGATTTGTTGAAAGCATGGTATTTCAATAACTGTTACTTGTAGCAATAAATCATCAGCATTATTCGATTATTAAAAATATTACCAAGCTTTAATTGCTTTAATCGTGAATTGCGCATGTAATACTATGCAACCATATTAAATGACCTATAGATGGCAGCACTGTTTATCAGATTTAAAGCAGCACCCACAGTGACGATCCTGTAGGTATGTGTAGCTAAAGTTTAAAAAAAATGTCCCGCAAACATCAGGTGCACAGGGGCAATAAGCCCCAGCTCTCTTTGCTGTCTTTGCAAAAGATCAAGGGGGAAATGAGATGGAATGGACGTCTATGTTTCCCTTTCCAGGTATTAGCAACATTTAAGGAGGGTAATATAACAAGGTTTGTTAATTATCATGGGCATAATTACCACTTAAAATGTGGCGGAAGATCGAAAAGAGGCATTGTTAGATCACTGTCTAAACAAACCAAAACATAATGATAATAATTGCAAAGCTTTGGAATAAAGGATTTATTTCTCGCATTCTTTTTTGACTACATTACACAGGCATCTGCATCCGGAATCACGTTCCAGTTAATTACTGGGCAAATTATTTAGGTTACGATTTATATAAAAATCTGCCTTTCATAAATTTAGCAATAATGCTCGTTACTTTTTCCTACCTGAAAAGAAAATTATTTCACTCAATATCATCTTGATTGGCAAGTTAAGATTGATTTTGACGAATGAATAAGCGTGAACGTTTTTCGTGTAAATACAGATTTTTTAAATGCTATGAACTAAATATTGAGAACAAAAACAAAAGAAAAGAAAAGAATTATTCTTATTAAAAAGATACTTTTATGTGAAGTTACTTTTAAGCTGATACCGATTGCAGCACCATGGAGAGCGGCAGCGCGCAGTTATTATTATGATTATTAAATGTGAAATGGGAAAAAACATAACCTATATTAAATACTAGACTGTTTTATTGTCGTACTGCATCTATTGCATCCACGTACACGACTAGAAATCCATTATTTCAGCCTACAATATTTAAGATTAATATAATACGTTTTAAGTTACACGCACGGGACTCTAATGTTTTTACTCCTCACACATTCCTGAGAAAGATTCATA
The DNA here is from genome assembly GCA_034780255.1 of Parotocinclus maculicauda. Lineage (NCBI taxonomy): Eukaryota > Metazoa > Chordata > Actinopteri > Siluriformes > Loricariidae > Parotocinclus > Parotocinclus maculicauda. Next base: position 1,353 of record JAUZSU010151323.1, read on the forward strand.
GATCAAACTGGTCAAATGAGCGTGAAGGACACCCCTAATTCGGTATTAGAATAAATATTTCTCCATTTGCGCTCACGACATTCTACAACTGTTTCAAAGAAGACAAACGCGCGAAGATCAAACGGTGCGTTTCTGTGTGCAGAAGACCCCCATCACCGAACAGCATTAGTGAACCACCCAAGCTTGGACTGGAGGTTGAACAAACTCGGTCAACAGTCTGAAATCTAGAGGCGTTTAAAACATTTGGGTTTGAAGCCTTGAAATAAAGGATGTGTCACATTGATGTGTAGCCAAACGTGAACGTGAGAACGACGTGACTTTTTGTCTGATCATGACAAGGGGTCCAATTGTAATGCATCATGGGATGTCAAACATTTGCGCGTGCTTTTTTTAAACCGGTGTCAAAAAACAATATGCTCTACCACCAACTACCACCAGAGTCAGTGACCAGCAAACACGACCTGCTTCTCGAATGCCTCTGTACTTGTGTCCCACACACTGAGAAATGTTACAAGTGTTAGGTTTTGGTTTTTAAAATATTGGAATATATTTGCACCACAAATAATGACCTAATTTTAATGGCTAGCCACAAATCGGTTGCAACTGCAATCAGTCCCTTTGTATACATACATAAATAAATGCATATTAGTGGTAATTAGTAAGTTATTTTATGGTTGTAAATTGTGTTAATAAAATATAACTTATTGGTTCTATTTTCTTATTTATTTTCAGAAGCCAGTCAATTCACTGATGCTTCTGAGCTTCCAATAGAAACCGAACTGTCCAAAATACTCCGAATCCTTTATTGCTGAGCAAAAGGTCCACGATTCATTCACGCGAAGCTCGTGTTTTGGGGCGTGACTCAGAATGACACGTTCAAAGCCATTTGTCCAATGAGTGTAATTTTTTGTCCCATTCAAAACAGTGACCACGCTAAAACACCGTAGACACACAAAGATGTCCAAATGTCCATGAGTGTCTATTAGATCTGTGTCTGGGGATTCACTGTTCACTGGAGTTTTAGTTTAATTAACAGACAGTGCAAGATTGCATTGAGATATTTCATAATTTACAAAATATTCTACCAAGATTAATTAATAGTAAAGACACTTACAAACGTATTGGACGCCAGTGACCCAGTCTTAAAGCAGTGGACTGTATTGAATCGAATGAACACCATAATGTCTTATGTCTCGGATGAAAAAAACAGAGAGAAAGTAGACAATAAAATAATATACTCATTTAAATAAATGTGATTTAAATAACGTGTTATCTATGATTGGCTAGAATTGCAAATGGCAGTTACTTATTACGTTAAAGTATTAAACTTGTTGAAGATGCAGTGCCAAAGAAGAAGTGACAAAAGTAGCCTAGTAGTAGTGGGACTGTGGTAGCCTAGTGGTTAAGGAACTGGACTCTGGACTTTCTGGTCTTCAAATCCCACCTCTGCCAAGCTGCCATGATTGGGTCCTTGAGCAAGACCCTTAACCTACAATTGCTTGGATTGTAAGACAGTATCCGTTGTAAGTCGCTCTGGATAAGGGCGTCTGCTTAATGCTGGAAATGTAAATGTAAATGTAAAAGGATGTAGCCTATATGCTTACAGTGATTTTATTGTCATCAGTGGTTGTGGGTTCTACGTTGCTGCAGCAGCAGGGAGCACACAGAGGACGCCACGCTAGCCAAAGGCCACACGCACAAAGCTTGACTCATTCTGATATTTGCAGAGGTTCAGAAGGGGTTTTTGGTCCCCCGTGCTGCAATGACGCACAACATTCACGATTTGACCACTCACTCGAAGTGCGCTGTTGGTTTATCTGAATTCTATCCATGCTTTGACCATCTCGGTGACTAATTGAGATGTGCTTCTCTGGGGGCTATACTTAATACTTTGTTGTAGACATTCGACTACCCAATGATAAAGCATGATCATACCCTTTGTGCGCTCCCTGCAAAGTTAGATACAAATATTTGTTTCCATTAAATATGCAGTATTGTTCTTGCGGAAATGACGGCGCCATTATTATTTCTTTTTTTAGTTCTCAGAATTTGCCGTACATTGAATCTGACTTTTGCTTTTTCCTGTTATTGTCCATTTATAGACCTGTCTCCTGCCCAGCACGACTGTAAAGTTGGCGAGTTCCGATTTTGCATCCTCCCATACATGAATTATTTCACTTCTCTCCCACACTGGAGGAAAACAGGTCCCTTTTACATTAAATGCTTCACTTAATGTGCTCTGCAGAATGCTAGCTGTTTATTTAGTCTTTTTGTAAACAATGGCTATTCTTTTAATGTTTTTTCAAGCAGAAAGGGTACAAGTAACAACACACCTTTGAAATGTGTTATTTGGCTAGATATTAGTATAAAGGAACTTTGGTATGTAATGTCCTCTGAAAATTCAAGTGAAGACGCGTTGCATAAGTCTTCTCTCCCTGTGCTGAACGAAATGAGCGCATTCGGTTTGCAGACATTTACCTCCGAAGTCACTTGAAGGTTCCACATTTTAGGCGTTATGACGTTTGTTGAATGGGAGCGCGCACAAAGGTTCGCTCGACCAATCGTTACAGTGACTCTGTCCGCTCTCAGTGGTTCAGGTCTCCCCGTGATGCGCGCTTGGCGTGTGATGTAATTTCTCCACACGTATAAATATCGCCGAGCAGGCAAAACGCTCAGCATGGCTGAGTTTCTCTGAATAGACGTGGTTAAACACTTGCGGACTTGCAAACTCGAGTGTGATTCAGGCGCCCGCGCTGTCCAAGCGAGCCCGACTTTATGTCGCTCAACAGGACGAGCCGTGGCTTCGCCTCTGCGTAAGCGGTTTTGCTTTTTTGGAAGTGGTGCTTTTTTCGGGAGGCAAGGGGGGTCAGTGGACACCAAAATAGACAAAGACTGTATTCTTAGCGTATTTTAACTCCGTGCGGCTCAGGAGGATGAGTGCACAGTCGGTCCTCTTGCCGTTGCTGGTGTTGGGACTTATGGCGAGCACGATGCGATGCGCACCTCTCCCCGTAGAGAGGCTCTGGGAGACTCTTTACTCGAGGTCTTTGGCCCGGATCCCCGGGGAGAAGCGAGAAGTCGGGCAGGACAGCGAATATCTCATGGGCATTAAAAGACTGCGGCGCCTATACTGCAACGTGGGCATTGGGTTTCATCTCCAAGTATTACCCGATGGTAGGATTACTGGGGTGCACAACGAAAACCGTTACAGTAAGTTTCATCATATATAGGCCTGTTTTATGCTTAGGATATATTGAGCTATTTAAATTCACTCTGCGTAGACCAGGAAATGGATTTAGAACATATATATTCGTTTAACAGAATAATCTTTTACATAGCAATGAAATATATAAACCAGCACAACAGGAATTATAAATAGAAAAAATTATTTGATCCAGGGTTTCTATAGTGATGCAATGTTATACCCAATGATCTGGTAAGCTTTACTTCGTTGTATTATTTCTGTTTAAGTAATACTGGGAGAATATTATAATCTATAATTAATGCGCATTGGTTCCTATATCGTGTCTCGTTGTAAAACAAAACACGTGCAGAACGCACTCAACATCTGGGTCCCTTGATTTCTTTCTAAACTCCAATAATGGCATGCAGGTATTGTAAGTGGAGATGGGTCGGACCCTAGACAACATCTTAGGCCTGTCTCACAGTTAGAGCAGAGATAAAACCCACCTGTTTGTTACGGCAGATTATCTCAATACCTCGTGTGCGTCTAATTAATGGCCAACCCAGATTAAGGTGTGTACGACCACAGAGACAGGGTATAATAAGTGTACGTCTGCTATTACAACATGCTACTGCAGGTGCCCCAGCACTGAAAGAGAAGCAAGGCAGGGCCCTGTGTATGCAACATCGGTACAGAAAAAATGTTTTGTGTCCACTTGCACTATTTTAAGACATGGCATAATCTGAAACGGGGTTACATATATGTTTTCATGACATACGCTGGTGTATACTCTTGCATACTCTTACTGGGGCCAAGTGAGGACGCAATGGAAAGACAAAAGTGTACAAAACGTTTGTGTGTTTACGTGTGGTGTAAGAGCAATACAGACTACACATCCTAGTGAGGTTTGGTTTCAACTATGTACGTAAACATTAAAAATGACCATGGGTAATTGCGAATATCCTGTGATGGTACAAAAGTCAAGTGTATGATGCAAGTGTTTGAGAGAGGCTGCATGGGCGGAAAGGTGAATTTCCTCTAAGAAGGATGCTGTAGGGACCTAACATGTAAACAATTCCATCACTTTACAAATACAATCATCCTGGGCAGTGGCCCGATATGGCTACTGATATGAGTCCACCAAGGTCATGTGTGTTCTTTGTTCGTCGCAGGTCTTCTTGAGATATCTCCGGTAGAGCGCGGAGTCGTGACACTGTACGGCGTCCGGAGCGAGCTATTCGTGGCCATGAACAGCAAGGGGAAGCTTTACGGATCTGTGAGTGCAACTACATGATTTACGGCCGTTTTCCGGCTCTAGATTTGCTTATCGGTGCCTGATGACACGTCACCTTGTTCTTGAGTTATAGCCAATAGCTACTGCAAAGCAGCCCCCTCCTTATCTTAAGATCACTCATAGTGTTGTTTTGGTATTGGGCCCAGAAAAAAAACCTGGAGCAGAAGTGCAGTTCATCATCATGAACTCGAACACTCCTTCTCGAGCATTACCGACCAGAACGACTACCTACTGTCCTGCTCCGAACTCAAAATGAACTGGACAAAGAGTGGCGCACCCACAATGGGTGTATAACCCATACACACCCCAGCCAGCCCATTCCACACCCAAAAAAGGCAGACAGACACTCGTTTAATCCATGTTTAGACTTAGATTAAGTTATCTTACAAACATAATCCGACGAAATAAATACTGTAATGAATTCATTTAAATTTTATAGCTACCTAGGCATAGGTACATACTACAAACAAACTATTATGTCTATTTGAATTCCAGAAATGACCATATCCCCGGGTCTGAGACTGTTTAAGATGCCCATGCAACACACCATCCCATGGGTTGGAAGGTTTATGGTTACTTAATAAGCTGATTGGAAATATGCCTTTATCTGTTGCTGATTGGTTTGCACATGCGCAGTAGACCATGCAAGCTCTGCATCTGCAAGTTTTAGATTTTAGGAATGGTTACTAAAGTGTTTATGGTAACCGTCAATAAAGACTGAACCAACATGTTTCTTCAGATGTTGCACACGCAGTTTCGGGTCAAATAAATAACAGCATATTTATTTCACCAGGCGCAGTACACAGACGAGTGCAAATTTAGAGAGACTCTCCTGGCAAACAACTACAACGCGTATGAATCTGTCGCATACCCAGGCATGTACATCGGACTGAGCAGGACAGGCAAGACAAAAAAAGGAAACCGGGTGTCAACAGCCATGACGGTGACACATTTCTTGCCGAGAATCTAAACGGACATTCACTGTAGAGCACAACAGGAGGCAAGGCGATGGAGGACGATGCACTTTCTACAGAGCTTACACACGAGGTCAAGTGTATCGCATTATTATTATGATTATCATGTATATTGGTCTATTTATAATCGTTTTGTTTTATATTTCATCTAAACAGCCTCTTTCTATGTGCGAAGAAGACGTTTAATTTATTTGTTTGTTTGTTTATTTATCCTTTCTGCTGCTACCGAATGTTTATTCCTACAATGTACAACATGGATTTTGCACTGTTTTGTTTTAGAATAACGTTTTGAATAAGTAATAGTGGATATATATCTTCCTGGGAAAGAAATTGTACAAAAGCTTAGGCTATACGCCCAAACTAGAATACTACTGTACCAAACAGCTGACAGAAGCACGAGCGTCATGCTGGTACTACCTTGTCGCATCATGATCACGAACTATTTAGTATACTACTGTATTATAGTAGTATACTAGTAGCCCAGTGGTGAGAGCACGTGCAAAATCAGAACAAGAAAACCAACAAGGGCTTATTTGGTCAAAAATTATGATTTACTATCAAAGTCTGTGAACTACTGCGCGATGACTGGAGGAATTTTTACACTGTATTTTTTTTTAATGGTGGAGAACCAATAATGATGTTACTGTAGTTAATGGCACTCTCAAAAATGTTCGTCCTATTGGCCAAAAGACTTGTTTCAGTCATTTAGCACACACCTAAGCCAACCTATGCCAGGGCCCTTAATGTGTGTGTTCCCCCAAATCGGTGAATCTTAGATATTATCATCGCCTTAACAATGTACTTTGAACAACAAACGTGCTTTTGCAGTTGCGAGTGTTTCCCAAAAGCGTTTATTTCAGTCAGGAATATTTAAAGTAGGTTAAAGTTAAGATTAAAGTAGTCAGTATGTGACTCTGCCCCAACACCAATAATTGCAAATCCAATATCAAGTAATTTGCTCTGCTTCTTGTACATCAGTTTAAGTGGTTATGGATAAAACAAAATTCTAATTACCATAAAACATCAAATAAAACATTCCATAAATCAAGCAATTAATTTTAAGTACTCCAAGTAGGCTACACCTAAAACACATTTGTCTTTTTGTCTACTAATGGTTCTAGTGTACTAACAGGCATTAGGTTCCAAATACACAATTTGCAAAACCTTCATATTATTAAGTAAATATTTTATAATATAGCATATAATACATATTAAATGTCCTAACAGTTTACTGTTCCAGATAAAGACATGATACTTGATAAGTAGACAGCATTAAAACATAGCATCAGTCAGTTCATCACATGATTTTGTAATCACTCATCCTTCATGTTGCATCCTGCCCGACCCAGGATTTAAACCCAGGTCTTTGGGAACTGCCATTACAAGCAACTGGGTCTTGCATGTCTTATCTAAAATGAGACAATTAGGCCATGTTATGAGTCTGTCAGAGCAAGAGTGTTATAGTTTTACAGCATCTCGTATTTGATATTATGATTTTGCATTTATTTACTGATGTTTTTTGCTCATATAGCAATGTGTATTGTATGCACAATGTCAATTTCATCTTTAGTTGCTGTCTAATGCAGCATAGCTGTGTGCACACTCAAAGAAGCACACTAACATGACTTAAATGATAAAGGTTTTGGGAAACACTTGTAAATTAATATTAATTTTTAAGACAGAGTTTACAAGGTTTAATATTTTTAGTCCTTCCAGTTCTCCCCATCTATTTGGGGTTGTTGAACCTATTGGCTCTCTGACTTGATTCCTACTTGCATTAACACCAAGGCATAATGATAAAAATGGTAGATGTGGGTTTCATGAACACGGGACTTGTTCAGGTTTCCTAACTTGTGACATTGTACCTACCCTAGCGGTATTACGCGCTCAAGCCATTGTCCAATATCCAAGCTCTGGGGGTCTAACTGAAGCAGTATCGGTTTACTCTAGGCCACTGAAAGTGGGCAGTTGAAGTCCTACACCCCTCAAATCTGTTTTTAGCTCTGCTACATTGGGGGTGGTTGGGGGAGGGTTGAGCTCTTGAACGTATCCGCTGTCAATCTTTGTCAAATCTATAAGGCCCTGAATAAAGGAATGCATCTTCCAGTAAGGGACTGAAGTGGCAAAGTGTTGATACATTGGCCTTTGAAATACTGCTCAAATGAAACTTCATTGTAATATAAGACAGATATATCACAGTGATATTCAGCGAAATGCTAACAAAGATCAGTGTTCATGAGTACTGACAGAAGAAAGTGCAAATCAAGTACAGAAATGTGGACATGCTGTTTAGAATTTATACGTTTTTTACTTTAGGCTAGTGTTTTGAAATTCAATGACCCCCAGATGGACATATTACCTATCCAGGTTCCAACCATACCTGTACCAAGTATTTAGCATTCTTGATTGCTCGATTCAAATGAGTTCAGATGGTATAGAGTGAAAATGTGGCCTCTATGGGATACCTAATGGTTTAGACTATTCATAAATGTAAAAAAAAAAAAAAAACAGTCTAAAGGGATAGATATCCCTTTCAGTTGTTCTCTACCTCATAATGTTGTTGACCGACAGACTCCTGTTTCCAGTTATGCTGATGGCAAATGTTTTTCCTGTTGCTGCGTCGCCCCTCGGCTGAAGTCCTGAAAGGCCACTAGCTGCGCCTTGTCACGTTTGAGCTATCTTTACCCTGTGATTTACTTTTAGAAATGATAATCATGGTGGAAATATTTGAAGACAGCTGTGAGACTGCACTATATGTTCAACTGGTAACCCTATAGTTTCCCCGAAATATTTTGTCAAGAAGAACGTTGCGTAATTGGTTAAATCCCGAGAGGCTGGTTTTGAGCCTCAGTTTATCAGACGCCTGTGTGATGTTCACTTGCTCCTACATAGGAAAAGAATTATCAAAACGGTTTTCAGCAATTATTGAGAGATGTGATCTCAAGTAAAGCATTCCTGTTTTGTTTGTTTGTTACAGGTACACATTTAGGTTAGCATGAAAAGCATTTGATAATGTCCTTTAATTAATTCATGTCACATGTTTTATGGGGAATCTGGATAGATGGATGAATGACTGGGTATGGATGATGGTGAGGAATGGCTTACTTTTGCCTTTAGATAAAACAGCTTCACTACTACCAAAAATTATCTCATGTCTTGTGGAGAATCAAAATTTGCCACAATTCACAGGACGCCTTGTTTTCCTTTGTATTGGCAATGTTAAAGATTTTCTCCCCAAGATAATTGGTTTCGCTTCATTTATCTCAACTGTTTTTAGCTCACCTTAGTTCTGCCTGTTCTAGAGCCGTGTCAAACCTCTTTCCAAATGGAGCTGTTTTGCATCATTGTGGATACTGTTTACAATTGGCTGGATGCTCACTGAAGGCAAATAGCTTCTCTGGCCCTCATCACAATCTGGAACAGATACAAATCAACTGGACTGGATTTGCTTAACCAAAACGTGCAGCATCAACACGCACGACTATTTGCTCTGATGCTATTGAGATTAACGCAAACAGAAACCAATCATTGTCTAACTAATCGGCCACTTCACTGCAATGGCCATGTCCGTTTTAAAAGTTGAATTTGAAATATGAACAGTATGAATAACATTGTTCATTTGAATTCTGACCATTCATTTTTGATCAATCATGCACCTACCCACTGTTTTTTTTTAGCATGTCTGATGGAGTTGTTTGACTGTCAGTTTTGAGTCCTGTGGTGGTGTGCTCTGAACCTTGTTGACATTTACCAATTATTGTCTGTAGTTTTATACAGGTCCTGTTAAACATTGTCATGTATGTGCTGTGCACATGAAAATAACCTGACTTAAATGGAAGTTAATAAAGCTCAGAAAAAAAACAAACAAGCTGTGTGTTTTCAATGCCTCCCTTTTAGAAAAAGCAAGGACGACAAGATGCAGGGTTTAACCCGTTTCCACAAACCACATCCACAACAGGCATGCTGTACATCCTGAACAGGCATCAATAATCATTGGCCGCATAAAACACCAGCAAGAATAGAGTGTAACTGTAGCAAAAAGGCCGGTTGGCAAAGCCTAAAAATATGTTCACAGACACTGCAACTTATGCAGCTAGACAGTGGGTGAAACTTCTGCAGGGGCAGCAGTGCCAAGTCACTGACTTCCCTTTGTTTACTTCGTCCAGGGCCTGGTTTGCAGATTGGGTGTTTTTCAGCAGGCCAAATGTTCCCTCCCAGGAGTGGATTCCTCCCCCTTTAGTTCAGCCTGCATCACGCAGTAGACGCCTGGGAGGGTGCAGGAGGGACAAGTCTCTGCCCTTTCAGGCATGCACTTTCCTGAAAGGGGAGACAGTTTAAAGTGGAAAGGGCCTTTCCTTTTGCTAAATGCTGGCTAAGGACGGGTTTAATTAAACTGAATATGCAATATAAGACTGCATCAACTTTTCTGAAATTATTGTCCTACTTCTTTCTTCTTCTTACATCAGTTTCTGACAGTCTGCCACCAGTTATCTCCGAAAGCATTTGCTCAGGCAACAGGCATGTCACATCTGCCATGACATTTATGGACCAATTGGCTCTATGATCGAAAGAATTTCACCATCATGGTGTATAAGCTGGCAGGCTTGTCTCTATTTACAAGAATCAGCATACAGAAATCCATGCAAAGCTCAGAAGTCTCTCCGTCATGTTAATGTTAGCTCATGCCACCAAATGGTCAACAGAAATAGATATAGGGTCAACAGCTCACTGACAGTAGACTTGATTAACTACACAGACATCACATCTTCTGCTTCAAATGAATAGGACTAATGCGGAAGGGGTGCTTAACCATTATATATTTTTTTTAAAAAGCAGACAATTTTTTTTTCTAATTCATTCCCATGTTTAAAATGTAAGTTAAAAATACTAGAAGCCTCTTTTATCAATGGCAGTGAATCTACGACCTATAAATGGCACTATTCAAATAAACATCCAACCACAACAAAAGGGTAGGCAAAGGGAGACAGGTGTGGTCACTTAATACACAAGTATTCCTGGCCATGACTGGAGCTAAATGGAGCTCTGTCATTGCCGAAAAGAATGACAGCTTTCTGCTCCAATAAACAGAATGTATGAGGGTTGTAAAGGCCCCCCTTAAAATAGCTGCTTGTTCCACCTACCTGCATCAGCTTCATCGTCTGTCAACCAAATAAACATCCATCTGCCTCTCAAGTGCCTCTTCTGCATTAAACAGTTTGGCCCCCCGAAACTCTCTTTATATCACAACAGGCCTTTCAAGTTTTAAAGCACAAAGACTTCACAGGGCAGCCCAATGACTGAAACAGCTCGCAACGATGTGTTTACTAACAGGAAGTGTATTTGCTGCTAATTGACTCGGTAGTAATTGGTGCTGTGGGTGAACAGCCCTGGCAGATGTGGGCTATGGGTGACAGAGATGGAAGTGCTGTCCAAAACTCAGTGGTTACTGCATATATTTAACCTAATATATAAGGCCTAATGTCTGGGAAATGGAGTACAGACCAGTTCACGTTATAGCTGTAATAATATGTACAGTATATTCACTTCAAAAACTGCATTTGCTAGGCAACAAGTACTCAACTATAACTTTACACTAAACTCTGAAACACAAGAATCATATAGCAAAAAATCTAAAATAAAACCTACTTAACTTGGGTTAGTGATAGTTTTAAGTCTTTCACTTCATCACACCCATCATCAGTTACAAATGCCAAACATGCAATTTGCTTAATCATTGTGGGGTTAATTTCTTTTGATAAACATAATAACTGAAAATTTAAATAATGCATATTATGTAATAATATATAAAAAATAATATTATAGTTATCATCAAGTATCCATGTAAACTTTTGAAATTAATGTTAAATTAAAACCTATTACATATACTTTGTACTACAATCCTGAAAAAAAGCAACTTTTTTGTTAGTTATTATTTTAAAGTAACATCCAACCTACTGTTGTGTAATTATGTGTTTTGTGGTGTGATATCATGTCTGGTGCTCATTCTAGTTCCTTCCTAGATGCATTTAAAACAGTTTAAAACAAGCATAATGATTGGGGCTTCTCATGAAGGATGAATCTCCACCTTTGCATGGAGTCAATTACAGAATAGTTTTTTGGTGAATTATCATTCGTTTCCGATTTCCAGATAAAAATAGGAAAAGTAATATCTACAACAACTTTTATCACTGCAAGAGAAATGACAAAGCATAACATTAATACTCCATTCTGTGCATGTGTCACTTCACTGCCTGAATGTCTGTCTGTCTTCAGACATCTGTCTGCATGCGTGGAACAGGAACTTTTTAACTCATAAAAAAATAATATAAATAATAAAAAACACAGCCGTGCCATTTCCTATATATATACACAGACAAACAACGGCACAACCTAACGTTGCGGTGTGTCTTCTGAACGTTAAACGGAGAACAATGATGTGCAGAAAAGATCTTTTAACAGAAAATCCTTATTATCTCACTTCATTATCTTATGTATGCCTTTAATTATTTTCTAATGAGAAATCCATAATAATTTATCTTTAAATGCATATTTCAGTCATGTTCCCATGTATTCACTCCCTTACAATTATGTATGGGGGTGACACAGTGGCTCTATGGGTAGCACTGTTGCCTCACAGTCAGTATTATTATTAATATAAATAATAAAAAACACAGCCGTGCCATTTCCTATATCTACACAGACAAACAATTGCACAACCGAGCATTGCAGTGTGTCTTCTAAATATAAAATGGAGAACAATGATGTGCAGAAAACAAAAAAATAAGATCTTTTGCCAGAAAATAGCAACACGAACGGTCAAGAGATGTATATAACTGGGGGATGGGTTGGGCTCAACTGAAGCAAATCAGCCTCAAGCATGAATTCAAATTCCCACACCTGGCCTGTGCCACAAGTAACCACCACCGAGCACCTGCTCCACCCTTGAATGACACCGCCTATGAAACACTGTATCCTACCTGGTAATCTCAACAGACCTACATAGAATGGGACTAATAAGGTTGGGAAAAAGCTAACCAACAAATGGATGTGTCACAGAATATGTTATAAACTGAACCATCAACAAACAACTAATAATTAATACTGCCAATTAATACTGCCAATGTGATAAAAACCTATCCATAGCAATGTCTGCTCTGGGTGCTATTAAAATCTTAAAAGGAATAGCTTTCCAGGACATTACTCATGAAATATCAGGATACAAGCATCAATATGAAACCTTCAAAAGCCAATTCCTTTATGTTTGCTCTTCCATAAAAGATCCATTAAATAAATGGTTTGTAAGTTTTGATAGAGTACTTGTACATCACAATCAGGACCAAATGTCTTAAGATGTAAAAATCAGACATTTTTTATTTAGTGTTGACATTCTGCTGGTCACTGTGAAGTAAAAAAGCAACAGGTTTTCAAAATATTACCCATGTAGTCACAAATACTGCTAACAGGATAAAAAAATAAATATTAAACTTCACTATCACCTTCATTAACAAGTCAGATCCTCCACTTTTCTGCTCTTCCATTCAAAAAAAAAAATCATTAAGAAATGGTTTGTCAGTTTTCAAGACATTGCTCAACACCAACAGACACCTTTAAGATGATTTGGGACATTAAGAAGATGGGACCAGTGTAAAACTTGACAGTCTGATTCTTCTATAGAGCCTTCTCAGAAGAGTAAAGGTTGTTGCACATAGCAATTAAGCAAATAACCTCATATTACAAAGTTGAAAAGCTTTGGTATTAATATTA
>JAUZSU010151334.1:0-14568 GCA_034780255.1 Parotocinclus maculicauda
CATGGTCATAATGGGGTATTTTGTGTAGAATTTTAAGGAAAAAGATTAATTTAATACAATTTGGAATAAGGCTGTAATGTAACAAAACGTAGAAAAAGTGAAGCGCTGTGAATACTTTCCGGATGCAATGTATATGTATATATATGACTGGTCTTGAGACAATCTTGTATACAGATGTAACCTTGTGTGTGTCGCTGAATTGGCCACCGATGTTGATAGTGACGTTAAATAAACCAAACAAACAAACAAATAGCAGTTTGGGTAATTGTAAATGGTAGTGAACGCTAAAGCAACAGTAAAGTACACTATAGCAAAGTACCTGGGCACACTTACTGAGATCCAAACCCTAACGCCTGCTGATAAACTCAGCATCAAGATGGGCCAGCATAAGAAATAATATGTCTCACTATCATGTTACTGACATAATGATTACTGTAGCTAATTTATGCTACACCTAACCCTAACCTCAAACTCAGCAGTCTAATGGTAATTTTGACTTGTTTTCCCAAAAGAAATTGCATTTTCTGTAAAATAAAAACAAGCAGTTTTCCCATGGAAATATATAACCCATGATATTTAATGATACGTAAGCATCACATATACAGATGCCAAAAAACTGTTTGTAACTTCCGTCTGTGCTGAACAGATCACGTATTCTGAGTTGTTCAGTCAGTCTTATTTTTATCAGTCTGGCCACATTCTTTGAGAAGCTTAAGAAGTATTGCAAATGTTTTATTCTACACAATAATAATAGTTTCCCGCTAGAAACGCTTGCTAATGACTAACCTAATTGCTGCAGTTTCTTGTTGGAGCAGGATTACATTAGTATTAAAAAATCAAGTCACTGGCCTTTTCAATACCTACTGATCACATCAGTCCTGCAGCTTAATCATTAGCCCACTTTTAAAGGTTACAAAGTGAACACAGAGTAGGAAAACTTACTTTCCTTTACAGTCACAGTGCATGAAAAAGACTAATAAACAGCTCATGAAAACGCAAACACAACTCATACATTCACATGCTCATTTAGAGCCTTGTGGCTGTTTAAACTGTATGCATGCAGGCACAGACAGACAGACAGACACACACACTATACTCAAATACACTACACACACACACACACACACACACACACACACACACACACACACACACACACACACACCTCCACCTGTGGGAAGATGGGGCAGTCTAATTAACATTTTCCTGGAGTACAGCTGCAACTTGTCACACGCTGCACATACCGTATACCCCGAGAATCCACCGCATGGGCAAATTTATTCAACTAGGAGCTTGTTTCTGCCTGACACACACTTCACAATGATTTATGAACCTGCCCATTGACCCAGTTTAAGTTGAAAAGGAAGAGAGAGCACTTGAAACAGCATTTCTGTACTAAAAAGGGCCACTACAGCAAGGCCAGGGTGGGAAGTCACTGTCTGAACAGAGGAAGAGAATGAGATCAAGAGAATGGAGCGATCTATGCCCACCGGGCACTTCTTTAAAGCTTTACTGAGAGAAAATACAATAAGGGATACAGCAATTTAATCATTTTAATGTAGATATTTAATTCAGTAAACATCTAAAATTGTCTGCTGGTTCAGTGAGAGCATTTAAAAAAAGGCATGTTTAGATAAACGGATGTTTAATTGTTCTAGAGTATCAGCGCTTATAGCATGGGCTATTAATAATGTGTTACGTACAGCTACCTTGCATCTAAAATAGGTTTTACCACCAAATTCCCAATAACAACAAATGAGCTACATTTATTATGTAACGTTGTATGTAATTGTTTGTTTCTAATGATGCAGCCTACATGTATTCTCACCTGGAGCCACCAGGGTCTGTCTGGAAACCTAGTGTGCTGCCTATGGAGACAGCGTTCCTGAGAAATAGTCTGTTGGAATACTTAGATACCTTAAAACCACTTACTTTGGCCGAATTTTAAGAAGGCATCGAACGCTTCTTCGGCAAGTCATTCTAATTCTCAGACCAAAATCACTCAGAATTGTGATCAACATAGGAAGAGAATAATCAACAGTGCTAAAACGCTAACGCGATGCTAGCACAAGCTGTGATGAAATCTTTCTCTAACCACAGCGTCCCAATAATCTTATGAGGATG
The DNA here is from genome assembly GCA_034780255.1 of Parotocinclus maculicauda. NCBI lineage: Eukaryota > Metazoa > Chordata > Actinopteri > Siluriformes > Loricariidae > Parotocinclus > Parotocinclus maculicauda. The sequence goes on from JAUZSU010151334.1 coordinate 2,125, forward strand.
GATGTCTGTTTGAACGCTGCCTACTTAAACAGCTGCCTACACAGTCGGTGCCTACATAGGCAGCTCACTAGTTTTTTAGACAGACCCAGAGTGTCTACTGTGTGATAACATACTTGCTGTTTTAAGAAAATGATAGTTTTGTGCTCATTTTGAGGAAGGCACAAATTCGCAAGGTCAACTAGAAGTGAATAAGTGCTGGCAGGAGCGTTTTGAACTTGCAAATAAATACAAATATAAATCTTGTCGCTTAAAGGACAGCGTGCTTTTAGTTTGCACCATCTGGATGCAAGGTATTCACTTTAAGACTGGCCAATCTCTCAAACTTAAATAAATCAATGCCTTGTACAGACTTACAATTTATTTACAATATTTACAAATTACAAATCAACAAATAACACTATTATTAGGTAACGATATGTAACACGGCAAAAATGGGAGACTGTGCATCATCGAGTTGGATTGTGTTCTTGTTTTTACATCATCTAATGCAATTGCATTTTTTGAACACCAGAGGCTGCAATCATAAGTCTCACAGATGCATATTCTGTTCTCAGTAAATAAAATGTCTTTTATCGCATGTAAAATCTATAATCTTGACAAAATCTAATAATAAACTCAGTATCAGTAAGAAAAGTTTACGATTACATGCCTAATAATTTAATACTGTCCAGCTGTCACTGGTTTACGTAACTGATAATATGTGAAAATTAAAGGAAATGGTTCCATATCTTTTCTTGACGTTATTATTATTATTATTATTATTATTATTGTTACTTTAAGTCAATTTATTTTTTACTGGTTTATTTTATTTTTTTAATCTACATACAGAGCAGAAAATCTGATGAACTAATAGTTTTGCTTCAAAATTTGTAAAAACATAGGCTGTTTCTTGTGTGCTCAAAATAAAGGGTTACTCATGCATATTCCAGTTTTCTTCCTGCCACAATAGTGGTCTGTTAATTCACTGATTAGTTGGTTAAGTGATTCACTGATGAAGGGTTTTTAGAGGTGAAATGGTCAAATATTGAGTCTCATTTATGCCTAATCCTCCTCTCTAACAAACCACACAACACAAATATATACATTTGTTTTAGTAATAAGACAGCTGCTATCAAACCTTTGTATTAACCTGTCATTTGAAATGTTATGAAGAACAAGCAAAAAAAGTAAAGATAGTTATTTGCAGCTAAGTCATATAATAGTCCTTAGAGTCAATTCAGTATTAAGCATTAAGTGCCAGTAATATGCCTTGTTTGCATACATAAAATATCCTATATGTTGTGTTTCAATTTAGCACCAGTACATCCAGGTATACAAATCTACAGTTTCTTTTGGAGTCATTGTCTCTGTTGAACTGCCAACGGTCAATACCTAAACAACCTAAGCAGTGGGAAGCTAGTCCCAATGCACCTCCTTCCAATCTGCTGTGATATTAATAATGCAGCAAGCTCCATTCAAAGGTTCTTCTCTTGCTGTTCTGTGACCCAAACCAGACTCCCGCTGACCAGACAGTTCCTCTGGTGCACCAAGGACTCCTGACTTCAATCTGTTTCCACACAGCTATTCAATCAGCCCACAGGAGTCCTGCACGGCCACGCACGATGTAACATCAGAGCTGGGATCAAGAATGAGGCACTGAGAAAGAGATCGTAAAAAAAAAAAGACCTTTATAGTGTAAGGGGAGGGGACAACCTACACTTATAAGGCCCACAGATTTACAAAAGGAGGCAACGAGAAATGTAACAAATGTTTCCAGTTGGAAAGGCATTGTCTATAGGGTGGTTTGGCTAAAAGCTATTTCTGCAAATCAGTGGTACCACATTAAATAAGATATTTCAGTGTTCAATATAGGGAAACACTGATTATAGGGGAAGGAGAAATACCAATTTTGGGTTAAGGTTTCTAATAGTAGAGGATTGTAAAGTAATTTGCTGTGATACATCATATTACCTTATTACCATTCTTAATTTTAATTGGAATTTCAATAAATCAGTTAATTTGTGGATTTGCTGTACATGTTGTGTTTTACTGTTTAAATAATCGGAATACATGTAATCAGGGTATATGATGTATACACTACTCACAAAAGAGTAGGAGATATTTAAAAATAAATAAAAAATGTTTCCTATTAGAGATGTTTTATAGCTTTTGGCTTCGCATGCTTTCAGTATCCTTGATCTTATTGACGCTTCTGACCCTTAACCTACCACCCTAAGGCAAAGCTGCGTTTAAGCTCCACCAAAGAGAGAGGAAGAGAGTAAGGGAGAGGAGGAGCAAAGCTAAAAAATAAAAGAATAATCGAGAGACTTCATCAATGTTTCATGAATTTTCGTTTGGGCGAGGAGACCCCTCTTAAAGCGATCGATAGATCAAGCGGCTGTCACACAGTTAGCACCTGGGGGCTGCTGCCATGGCCACAGAAGACCTGGAAGAAGATCAGAGACAGCTTGCCAAGCTAACATCCACCCCCTACCACCAGTCTCTCACTCATGCATGCACACACACTCCTTCATTTCACTCCTTCACACCCCTGCATCTTCAGTAAAATAGTCAGTGGCGAAGCAACATATGACACACGCATTCTTTTCCTGTTCCCATTTTCATAACAATGACAGAGCACACTGTGTGGTATTGATCAGTGTAGCTGCTCACTTAGGAGGAAAGTCCAGTGTCTTCTCCCATAGACCTTTCTCCTGTCCTTTTCGATCTTAAATGACTGGCATCTAAACTTGTATCCTGTTTAAGCAAATACTATACATAACAAAAGCCACAAATCTTATATTATAATATATATAATATAATATATAATTATATATATATTAACCACATGGACTCATTATAGAAATATATTATGATTTCTGCAAGGTAGCTCTTATAGTAAACAAAAGTCTTTTGAAGTAAGTTCTTGTGGAACATGGGAAACATACAGAGCTTGAGCATGGAAGCAGTGTATTTTTACAGAAAGCACCACAAATGGCTTTTTTGTTCCAAAAAAAAGAACTAAAACGATCCACAAAGACCTTAATGACTGAAAATGTTCCAAGTTGAGTGCTTTAAGAAAGTCACTTTGAGGTGCAGAAATGTTTTGAACAGCAAAGAACCTTTAAATCTTTCAGAGCCTTCAAAGAGAAATGGTATCTTAACCGAATTGACAGAATTGTTAATCATACAAAGCCCCATTCGATAATATATGGGATAGAAGGAGCATATAGCTTCAAAGCTAAGCTCATCCGCGGGACAGCTCAAATCTGTCAATATTCTTCCCTATGGACATACTCCTGGTGTCATGTAACCCCACACGCACCGCTTTTTCATCTAGGTCCTCCCTTTACTTCTTTCACCTCTCTCACCGTTCTATCGGTTTTATCTCGATGAAGGTGAAACTAAGAAGCAGGAACACTTGTGTGTAAAGGATGAAACATAGCTTGCCCTGGAAAATGCTGATATGCTGAAATCCAAGTCCAGCAAAGTCTCTATGTTCAGGAAAATGCAGGCAACGGCTGTTCTTTTTTTGACTCTGACCTAAGAAAAGGAAGCCGATGTTACGAAAACCACAATGCCCAATATTAACCAACTTGCCTAACCCTAACATGCCTGTTTTTTACAACCCTTCATCCATTTTATGCCTTGCTCTGATTACTATCTATTTTAAGGCACTAATTGTATGTTATTTCCTGTATTAGACGCAGACCAAAATTGCATGTCGGTATAATCTCACTATTGGCCAAGAGCAATCTACATTAAACTACATCAAAAATAATGTTCCAAGGTTGAAACCTCCCTTCTGCTTTAAGTCACACACCCATTCATTCCAGCTCTGGGCCAGCAATGATCAAAAGCGCACTTAAGACTGCCTTGGAAATGAACAAAAAAACAAATAAACAGCACAGAACGCATAAAAAATTCAGACTTACATGCAACTTCCAGCGAGGCATTGCGACTGACAGCCTCCCCAAGGTAGTTGCGGGCCACGCATACATACGCCCCCTCGTCTGGTTTGCTTCGTCGGCCATGGACTATTTTCAGAAAGAAGAGGGAGCCCGTGGGCAGCAGCATGCGGTGAGAACGAGAGTCGTCCTTGTCCGTCTCGACCCTCTCGCCATCCTTGTACCACTCCACAGTCGGTGTGGGCCGCCCCTCTGCCTTGCAGTTGAGGGTGGCGGGTTCGCCTTTGGACACGATCAGATCTGAGGGATGTTCCACGATGCGAGGTGGTGAATCCTCCTGTCGTAGACGGGATCCTTGAACGCAGAAAACAAGAGCGATTTCAGTTGTAGTATTGTTGCAATGACAACTTGTACAAACAATAGTTAAGTTGGGGGGGGGGGGGGGGTGCATCTCAACATTTCGTCTACTCACTATACTTATGGTAAATGACACTTGGTGATGTAATCTTCATCTGGGAAACATATTAAAGCTTGAAGCAAATGGACTACAGCAGCAGAAGACCAATTCAATTCAATTCAATTATATTTATATAGCGCTTTTTACAATGGTGTATTGTCTTAATTAGCTTTACAATACTATATCATCTTAAAATGCCAATCCCAAGTTGAGCAAGCCTAGGGCGACAGTGGCAAGGAAAAACTCCCTAAAAGTGGTAGGAAGAAACCTCGGGAGGAACCAAGACTCAACAAGGGACCCGACCTCCATGGATGGGAATGTGAACAGTATAAATATACTCTTATAGTGTCCAAATGTTTGTGGACACCGCTCCAGAGATCTCCGTATCGATCCCGGCTGGTTCTGCTTGGGTTTATGCGAGGTACTCTGGTTTCCTTTTACGTTCAACAGACATTGGGTTAATGGGTTGCTCTAAACTGGCCCTGTTTGAATGAATGTTCCTGTGTGCAGCCTGGAGAGGAAACTAGAAAAGAACGCCAGACAGACAGTAGCGTCCCATGATGAATTCAGACTGCGGGACCAGTGAGTGTAGAAGAACTTTTCACAGACTGCTAACCTTACACACCTCAACTCAGACTTAAATCAGCCTCATTAATCCTCCGAACGCAAAGGGATCCTCACAGTCCCACAGTCTAATAGGAACCAGAATCACAAATACTTTTGCCCATGTCAGCTACCGTCGCCTCCACCTTTCTCCTTCACTTTCTGCTTGTCTTGCTTCCTTTGGTTTTTCTCTGAACCGGGCTAAGAACATTCCGATCTCTGCGTTTAGAGGGCGGAGTGTGTTTGCAGAGTCTTGTTCCTATAGCCTACACACACACACACACACACACACACACACACACATGTAGGTGATCACGTCTGGCTGTTTTGAAGACAGGCCTGAGCTGAAACGTCACCGTGTTTTTGTTTTTAAACAACTCTGAAGGTTTCTCACCATCATCTGCTTCTGTTTGTGTTTGATATTTTTATCTGTGACTGTTAGCGAGGTCGGGAGGTGAACAGTGACGACTGTGTGCAGGAATTTGTGCTTCTTTTACAATCACAAATACAAGTACGAGTCTGTCTCATAGCCTGCATCCTAATGAACCATTTTTTAAATCATCTGGGTAGGTGCCAGTACTTTTGCACACATCATCATTATGGTTTTCCAATCAGTTTTAAAGTGTATGCACTAAAATTGTGCAGAAATATGCCATATTTACGTTTGTTACCTGCAGAAAAAGTCAATAAAACGCACCAGGGACTGCCAAAACCTATGCCGTACACTCCATCTGTGATTTATACATGAACATATGAGGCTTACTGATGTTTGTTTTAGAAATACTAACCCTTTTATTGCTTAAAACCTGCATATAACCGCTATATTATCTTCGTGTGTATGCTAGCGTTATTAGCATTAGCTTGCGTTACATCTTAGGTATAAGCTTCAGCATTTTTAAATAATTAAACTGGCATATTTCGCACATAAGACGCACATCTTATACATTTGATCCTGTATTAACATTACCATTTGCTTACTCTTGCTTACTTTAATTATAAAGCGTTATTGGGGTGTCTTATGTATACTAACGCTATTAGCGCTATTAGCGTTAGCTGGCGCTACATGTAAAATATATGCGTTAGCGTTTTCATTTGATTAAACCTGCATATTCTGGACAAACTATTATTAAATCTCGCACATCTTATGCATTTAACTGTTATTAACAGTAATTAATGTTCTTTTTATGTATTAATGATTGATCTTTGAATGCAGCTTCTAGTTTGGAGCTGTTAGCATTCCAATGCACTAAATGAAGTGTTTTAGCTATAGCCACGTTAGCATGTGCTAAATACTGTGTGTTCTCTACATATATTAGCCTTTTCTTGTTCTCAATTAAGGGCATTTATGACCAAAATAGCTATTTTGTTTACTAAATCCTGTTTATTTAACGTATAGCGTTTATTATGTACTATATACAGTAATAGGCATGTGTTTGAGCTACATTAGCACAACCTGTAACCTATAAGCTCTAACCTATTACTATATACACTGGTTTACGGTCCTTTCATCTGCGTTTTTTCAGTACTGTCTATCGATGCATTTTTGGCTTCCAAATACAGAAATATCCGTTGTTTCAGTCGCTTCGTATCTCTGACGTGTTTATTTATCGATTGCACACAGATTTCTTGTGAAAACACCCTTTGTATTTACATTGCTATAGCATAAAGGGACTATGGTATTTAGTATTATGTCCAGTCAACGTCCCGTTTCACAGAATATAATAAAACTATATAAACCAAAACACGTTCTGTATGCTTCCCTGTTGTAAAAGCCACCAGCACTCACTGACATATCAATAAAAATGCTATTAGTCTTCTCGTCTACGTGATCTAAACGCTCCACCGTGTTAGAGGCCAGACCCCAGAACAGCCTGTACCTCAGGGGAAGGTGGTTCCATCCTGTTTTACATAATAAAGAAACTGACGTTGTGCAGAAGCCATGCTCAGACCTGTCTGATGGAGAAGCGCTCGTGCACGTGATCGGAGCATGAACACGGCGTGGTCGAGTCCCGCCAGCGAATCAAAACTCAAAGAGTCTCTACTGACAGAGCAGTGCTGTTAGGTCTGGAGAACGAAAGCGACTAGTGACGGCGAGGAAATCGAGTCATGATGTGGAACAAAGGGTAAAGCTGAGGTCATGTGGGTCAGGGGGAAGTTTCTTATCACCACGCAAGAAACAGCAGTGGTATTTATGGGAGGGATAAGGCTTCATATTTAATATGCTTCCTATAATGCTTAATATTTACCTGGTCTTTTACAGAAGTTATTTGGCAGGCTTGGCTGGTTTGAATGAACCTTTTTGATGCTTTTATTTCGAGTGAAGGGTGCTATGATTTCAATCGGTTGAACAAATAACAGCAAAATAATCATTTGTTAATCGTATTATTCATTATGTCAATTTGATCATAATAATAAGTTTGAAAAAAATAAGGAAAGAAAGAAAAGAGAGAAAGTAAGAAAAAGAAGGAAAAGAGAGAAAGAAAGAAAGAAAGAAAAGGAAGGAAAAAAGAAGGAAAGAAAGAAAGTAAGAAAAATAAAGAAAAGAGAAAGAAAGAAAGAAAGAAAGAAAAGAAAGAAAGAAAAGAACCAAGGAAAGAAAGAAAGAAAGAAAGAAAAGGAAGAAAAAAAGAAGGGAAAAAAATAAGAAAAGAAAGAAAGAAAAGAACGAAGGAAAAAAAAGAAAGAAAGAAAGAAAGAAAAGGAAGGAAAAAAGAAGGAAAGAAAGAAAGAAGTAAAGAAAGAAAAGGAAGAAAAAAAGAAAGAAAGAAAGAAAAAAAGGAAAGAAAGAAAAGAAAGAAAGTAAGAAAAAGAAGGAAAAGAGAAAGAACGAAAGAAAAGGAAGGAAAAAAGAAAGAAAGAAAGAAGTAAAGAAAGAAAAGAAGGAAAGAAAGGGAAGGAAAAAAGAAAGAAATTAAATAAAGAAAGAAAAGAACGAAGGAAAGAAAAGAAAGAAAGAAAGAAGGAAAGAAAAGGAAGAAAAAAAGAAGGAAAAAATAATAAGGTAAGAGAGAAAAGAAAGAAAGAAAAGAACGAAGAAAAGAAAAGAAAGAAAGAAAGAAAGAAAGAAAAGGAAGGAAAAAAGACGGAAAAAAATATGGAAAGAAGGAAAAGAAAGAAAGAAAAGGAAAGAAAGAAAAGAAAAGAAAGAATGAAAGAAAGAAAGAAAAAGAAAGAAAGAAAAGGAAGGAAAACAGAAAGGAAAAAAAATAAGGAAAGAAAGTAATGAAAGGAAAAAAGAAAGAAAAGGAAAAAAAGAAAAGGAAGGAAAAAATAATTGTATTATTACTAATTATTGTTAATCATATTATTCATGATGTCAATTTAATAATAATATTAAGTTTGAAGTTTCTGTCATGTCTTTCTGAGATTGTTGGCTGGTTGCAAAGCAGAAATCTAGTCCTCTAGTCCTTCCTCAGTGGTCCAATTGGACTGTTCTCACACCAGCATTGACTCCAGCAGCACCGCTGTATCCGAGCCCCTCGTACCAGTGCGAAACGTCAGCAAGTGCACGGTCTAATGCTTTGTCTTTAAAGAGAGTTTTGTACGAGTTTTAAGGTCCTAATGTTCCTCCAACTCCGCTGTACTTCAAAACGTTCCGTTAAAAATCTGAGCGTACAGATCAGGCCCTGATGTGCTTTAACACATGGCTCATGTTCTCCTCACAAGCAGAGCCTGAAGGAACGGAAAGAAAGGAAAGAAGACCAGGAAGCGTGGGAGGGCCGTGCGATCACGACACCGGTGCGTGGAAGCCCTCGTGAACATTCCCCTCAACCAATGAGGCTTCGCCTAACTTCAGACCTCGGCCAATCAGGGGAGAGCACAGATATGAGAGGCAAACATCCAGCGTTCCCATAATGACTGTTTGGATGATGAGTCACATGATAAACGAAGCTCTGGGACTGAGCAGAATTTGGAAAGCAGGCATTTCTCGGAAAAAGTGTTTCTCAAATCCACCGAAACAAATCAGAAGGGGGAAATAAAACAAACGCACAAGCAGTCGGCTCTTTTTGGGAAGCCTAACGAGCTTTGTGGGTCGAATGTTTGTGTTTTTTTCTACTCTGACCTTGCACAACGTTTGTGTTTCTTCTGTACGAGAAATCTTCGATACACGAAAGGTCGATACACTTTTAAGACTAAATTACTAGACACAAAGCAAATGTAAGCTTTGTAGTGTAGGTAGTGTGTGTGTGTGTGTGTGTGTGTAGAGGGTGTGATATGAGTCACGTCTACACTGTGGACAGATGATGGATGATGTTTATGTGTACTGTAAAGTGATTAGCGACACAGGACAGACAGTAAACAGTGTGTACGTAATGTGTGTGTGTGTGTGTGTGTGTACTATGCATTAATAGGGTTTGTGATTTAGGACATGTCCAGAGTGGATTAACGATGATTAAGAAACCTTTTCTTATTGGCTTGATCCTGGATGGGGTGGTGAAAGAGCAGGTGCCTAGCTGGTGGCACAGGGCACAAGGCGGGAACAATCCATCATAGGGCTCACACACGGGGCAATTTAGAGCCACCAATTACCCAAACTCGCATGTCTTTGGACTGTCGGAGGAACCCGGTGTAAAGCCACATGGACACGGGGAGAACATGCAAAATCCACACAGAAAGGATGCGGTCCGCTTCACCTGGGATTGAACCCAGGACCTTCTGAGGGGACAGAGCTACTGAGCCACCGTGCCGCCCTTAGGGACACTCCCAGTGTGTGTGTGTGTGTGTTTATGTACACTATGTAGGGAATAAGGTGTTGTGATTTGGGACACGTCCAGCAGACGGATGTTTGTCTGTACACGTTTGGTTTATCGCAGCTCATTTTGCAGGTTTGAGATCTAACAATAACAAACCTGGATTCCTAGAAGGTTGAAGGGGAGCTGCTGGGACAGAGCCGACGCCCTGCAGGCGCTTTGACGTGATGAGCTTCAGTTTCAGGTTCTCGCGGCTGTTTGGTGGCTCAGCTCGGGTCGTGTTTCAGGTCCAGCTGTAAATAAGTAAACAACAGCGGTACTGTTTAACCAGCCACGTCATGCCATGCTCCGTACCCACGTCCTTACTCTGCCAACTCTGATGCCCTACAGGTACAAACTTGTTTAAATTATCGATGAATAATGTTACACCACGTTCTCCTCCCAAAACGACCAACACTGTGACTGCCATCGTTTATCTTCTGCTTAAAAGCACTCAAGGAATCAAAAGATTTGTTTCTTACATGTGAAAATGTTCTCTACTGCCTTAACTGAGCAAACATAGGGTGACAGTGGCAAGGAAAGTCCATAAATGTGACCTTGGGAGACCCAAGACTCAAAAACAAGCCCATTCTCCTTAGGCAAGATGGAATAATATGATGAGAAAGGGAAATATAAGATAGTGTCGTGTCTCTGGGAGGTCTGGTACTGGTACTGGTACTGGTACTGGTACTGGAACTGGTACTGGAAGAACAGCTCAGACAGAAAACAGAATGTCCTGGAAAAGAAAAAAGAAAGGAAAGAAAAAGAGAAAGGGCAATGAATGGATAATAAATAATGAGAAAGAAAGAACGAAAAGAAAAGTAAAGAAAGAAAGAAAGAAAAGAAAGAAAGAAACAAACAAACTAACAAAGAAAGAAAGAAAAGGAAGGAAAAATAAGGAAAGAAAGAAAGATAGAAAGAAGGAAGGAAAGAAAAAAAAGAAAGAAAAAAAAGAAAGAAAAGGAAGGAAAAAATAAAGAAGTAAAGAAAAAAAAGAAAGAAAGAAGAAAGGAAGAAAGAAAAGGAAGGAAAAAATAAGGAAAGAAAGAAAAGGAAGGCAACAAAAAAGAAAGAAGTAAAGAAAGAAAAGAAAGGAAAAAAGAAAGAAAAGGAAGGAAAAGAAAGAAAGAAAGAAGTAAAGAAAAACAAGAAAAGGAAGGAAAAATAAAGAAGTAAAGAAAAAAAGAAAGAAAAAAGAAAGAAGAAAGAAAAGGAAGGCAAAAAGAAAGAAAGAAGTAAAGAAAGAAAAGAAAGAAAAGAAGAAAGAAAAGGAAGAAAGAAACAAAGAAAGAAAGAAAAGGAACGAAAAAAGAAAAAGAAAGAAAGAAAAAATGAAAGAAAGAAAGAAAGAATGAAAAGGAAGGAAAAAAGAAAGAAATATGATAAAAAATTAAATATAAGATTCTCTCGTGTCTCTGGGAGATCTTGTACTGGTACTGGTACTTGTACTGGTACTGGTACTGGAAGAACAGCTCAGATGGAAAACAGAATGTGTAGTTTAGGACGTTAAGAACATAGCATGAGAAGCCAAACGAGCCAGAGATTTAGCTCACCGGAAAACAACGTTCTTGATCTGTAGCAGAGTCGTCTTTGCCTTTTGATTTACGTTCCAGAAGAAGTGCTTTATTTATTGAGAACAAAACCAAAGTCGTGTCTTTGTCAATCAATCAACATCTATTTATTCAACCCAACCAATAAACAGCGGGCGTTGTCACAAAGGGGCTTTCCAAGACAGAAATCCAAGGTCAAGCTGTTTTTGAGCAACGGCGACAGCAGCAAGGAAAAACTCAACCTCCAACAAACTAGAAACAATGGATTTTACTCCACTGTGAGCCAAAGGAAGTTGGACAGTTTTTGAGAGACGGCAATTGAGAAGAATAAATTTGAGATCCAACCTGGTTTGGCTCACAGGGGAGTGAAATCCATTGTTTCTGGTTTTGTTGGAGGTTGAGTTTTTCCTTGCCGCTGTCGCCTTTGGCTTGCTCAAAAACGGCTTGTCCTTGGATTTCTGTCTTGGAAAGCCAAATTGTTCTCAAACTTTACCTGTCAAAGGATGCCTTGATTGTCTAATTGATTGATTAATTGATTGATTGATTAATTGATTGGTTGATTGACAGCTGTTAATTTAAGGCCTAGCCAATTTGGCGTCTCAAACGTTCAAATCTTTTGCTTCCAGGCAAAACAGCAAAGAAGAAAGAAAAACAGCAACTAAAGCTAAAAGTCGAAGAAAAACGCTATAAAGAAATCAATAAAAAAGAAAAAAAGAATTCTATAAAATCGTTTAAATAGGATAAATATTAAAACGCGTCGTTTGATTCTCTGAAGTGAAAAGAAAAAAAAACGATCCTAAAAAAAAATCCCGGTACCTTTTTAGTCTATTGTGGCTGTGTCTCAAACCGCACACCTTTTCACTTCACCATGTCCATGCAGGGCGTGTCCCAAACCACAGCCTACTAATTAAGCAGGTTTCCACGCTGTGGTGTCCTGTCCTGTGTGTGTATCGTCTCTGTGTCCTTTATAAGCTGTGTGTTTCTCGTCCCGTACCGAGCAGTGTGTGCACGGGTTCGAGAGATTCCCCTCTGCAGGGTCCGGACCTTATTAGGACGTCCTCATGCCTCGCTCGTTCTGCTCTCGGGTCCATTACGGATTTACAGCTGTGTTTACTGTGGGTGTGTTTACACAAAGAGTGTGTGTGTGTGTGTGTGTGTGTGTGTGTGTGTGTGTGTGTGTGTGTGTAAATGGATGGGTACATGCAGCAGTGGGCCAC
>JAUZSU010151345.1:0-14566 GCA_034780255.1 Parotocinclus maculicauda
TCTTACTGAGACCAGTCTGGTCTGTCCTAAGTGTGTGTGTGTGTGTGTGTGTGTGTGTGTGTGTGTGTGTGTGTGTGTGTAAGCAAGGCCGTGTTTAAATAATACAGCACGACTAAACGTACAGAGTCCGTACTGCAGAGAAGAAAAAAGAAATAAAAGCTGCAGGACGTGAATTTCTTTTGAATATTTCAGTATTAATTCTAAACTACAAGCCGCTGACGTTTATTTATTTATGCACTTATTAAATTTACAATGGGCAATACTTCCTAACAGCTGCCTAAGCGCCTGATACTCTACACTATACTCTACAGTATAAGTTTTCTTTAGGTAGGCGTCCACAAACTTTTGGCACACTTGGTCCAAAAGAAGCACGTGCTAAATGACACTTTAAAACGGCAAAAACGAGTCACGTTTGTTCCTGCAGTTTGTACGTAACGTAGCTCTGTTTAAAAAACGAGCAAAACACCTCGTTAGGCCAAAGGCACCAAAAGTTTGAGCGCACCCTCTAGAAAGGCGTTTGAATTAAATCTTACACCTACCAGGTTCCTGTTTAGCTCTATACTCACAATGTTTTAATAAACGTTCCCCAAAACGTAATAAAAGAAGGGTTTTAATTGGACAGGCGTGGAGGAAGTACGACACCGACCGCAGCGGCTTCATCGAATCCAACGAACTCAAGGTGAAACGACGACGTCGGTGCTTTTATTCTAGAAATGATCTTTTGTCTCCTCGGTTCTCTCATACCTTCTGGTTTTTTAGAGTTTCCTCTCAGACCTGCTGAAAAAAACCAACAGATGCTACGATGAGCAAAAGCTGAACGAGTACACACACACTATAGTAAGTACACACACACACACACACACACACACACACACACACACACACACACACACACACACACACTGTTCTTATTCCTTAGATTTATTCCCCTGCTTTGTCTGAATTACTTTATTATTTTAATGATTTTAAACAGCATTGGTAATCTCTGTTGCTTTTCTAAGTTTTACCACATGGTGGCGCTATTAAGTCCCGGTTCATTTACACACACACACACACACACACACACACACACACACACACACACACACACACATCATATATAAGTTTGTGTTTGTTTTTACAGCTGAAGATGTTTGACCTGAATGGTGATGGAAAGCTTGGACTTTCTGAGATGGCCAGGTCAGGAACCGAAGTGTGTGTGTGTGTGTGTGTGCGCGTGTGTGTGCGTGTGTGTGTGTGTGTGCGTGTGTGTGTATAACAAGGTGAATTCATAATTAATTACCTTTTCGTTTTTTAATTACTATTCATTCATTATTTATTTACAATACCTCATTTGAGCGCATTTCCAAGGTAGTAGGTATTTTAATATTTTATTAAAATATATTTAAATATTTATAGTAGCTTCCTTTGATATTTAGTTCTGTTTTGATATTTTATTTAATTTTATTTCTGTGTTTTTAAACAGATTTAGTAGGTTTAGTTTTTGTTTAATTGTAGTTTGGTAGACAATATTTATTTGTGTTATATTTAATTATTGAAAAAATAAAAAATAAATAAAAAATTAATATATATATCAATAAAAAGCTTTCGTTTTTGTTCAGTTCGATACTTTAAAAAGATTTTTTTACACATTTTAGGTATTTTATATTTAGTCATATTTTGATATTTCATTGATTTGAGCATATTTTAATATAAAGTGTTTTCTACAAATCTTTATTTTCTGTCGAGGTTTGATAAACAATAGCACTTTCTTTTATTCTCTTTTTAAACACGTTTATCTGTAGTATAACACACACTGTTATATTTAATAGTGTTTGTTTTTGTTGTGATTTTATTCCTGGTTTTGTCTGCAGGCTGCTTCCTGTGCAGGAAAACTTTCTGCTTAAGTTCCAGGTAAAAGTTTTTAATAAAAAACGGATTTGTGTAGAAACGCAAAAACGACATTTGTTTCTGTTTGTTTATCAGAGTTTTAAACTTTCCCCGGATGAGTTTGATGATATTTTCACTCTTTACGATAAGGTGAGTTTATGACGTCATCCAAATACCTTCTATAACCTTTAGCAAATGTTTAATTTAAATATAGATCTTATTATTATTATTATTATTATTATAATTAGTATTATATAAATATAATGACTCTCTTATAGGATGGGAACGGTTATATTGATGAACAGGAGCTGGACGCTCTGCTAAAGGATCTGTACCAAAAACACAGCATGGTATAATACCGGATCAATTAATCAATTAATCAATCAATCAATTAATCAATATCGGTTATACCTGATAACCTTAAAGTTATTTTAGAGTCTGATATATATACACTGTAAAATAAAATCCTTATGTACTGCTGTGTGTGTGTGTGTGTGTGTGTGTGTGTGTGTAGGAAGCTGATACACACACCCTGCTCAGTTCGAAGAGGAGTATCATGGCCCTGTCCGATGGAGGGAAGCTTTTCCGTACCGAGCTCGAGATCGTCCTTTGCAAAGATCCGTCCACCTGATCTCCGTCTGACCCTTAGGTCCCAGCCCACTCGGTGCAGGTGCATGCTCTCGCCCCCTAAATCAGACCTGCCTACTTTGTAGCTCCTCCCACCATAATCATAACCCCCCCTACACATACACACCCTCCCTCTTGGACGGTCGGACATCACAGATTAGATCTGATTATTATAATGTGATTAACATGTGATTAGATATTAATGATTGATCAGATAACTGAATGATCGCTGTTTTTCCTTCATAAAAAAAAAAACAGACTTAATTATTAATTTTTTTCTTTGTTTATTCGTTTACTCTCTTCTTACGTTTTTTATAACCTCTTTTTTTATTTACCTCTCTTTTTTGAATTTATTTCTTTCTCTTTTTATGTCTCTGTCTCTCCCTGTTTTTGTTACTTTAATCTTTTTCTCTGTTATTTTTTCTTTATACTTTTTATTTATTTTTATTTTTTTTCATCTGAACTTCTCATTGTTGCTTTTTTGTTCTTCTTTTATTATTGTTTGCTTTTATTTTTTATTTGTTGATTTTCTTTTTTAAAAAATTCTCTTTACATTTTCTTAATCGCCACCTCTTATTGTTTTAACCTTATTTTTTGAACGTTTTATCTCACTTTCTTTATATTACATTTTACATTTCTGGTATTTTTTCTTACTGATTTTTTGTACGCTTTCTCTTTATCTATTTATTTTATTCCGTTTTCTTTCTTGTCTTTTTTGCCCCGTTTCTAATTTTCCTGCTTTACTTTCTTTATTTCTTTTTTGCTTCCTCTTCCTTCCCTTCTACTTTTAAATCATTTATTTATACGACTCATCTTTTTTAAACGACTCACTCGTTGTTTTTCTCCCTCTGAATATCTGACGTTATTTTGTCTTTTTATTGATCTTTTCTGTTGTCCTGTAATCAATAAATAACCATAAAGCTCGCGTTGTGATGTCATTAAACGCCTCAAAAGTCAGGAACGACACGTGGGGTTAGATCGATTCCCTTTATTTTTAGGTTCTTTACCGAATAACCATTATGACATCATAAAAGTGAACAACATTAGTGGTTTAAAATGCTTATTCGTACATAAAAAACCCAGATTAAACGTGAAATACGATCATTTTTCAAACGTGGAAGAGCTTTAATTCCGAAACCGAACTCTTTATTTTTATTGATTCATTGATTGCTTATTAAAAACTTGTAAACGTGTCGTTATGACACTTAATAAATCACAAAATCCTCGTTTAAAGTGCTCAGTCGAGTCCGGGACGTCGTACGATTTTAGTATTATTTCTTCATGACATTTTGGGCAAAAATAAAAGAGAAAATGTGAATCCGGATTTGATACTGGTTTGATTTTAAAAGCTTTTCTGTCCTTCTGTCCTGCTTATCTCAAGGTCATGACTCTAATTTGACCCAGAAGGCCTCATGGGGCTCGGACCCGGGTCCCTGCGGTGGGTGGGGTAGCAGATTAGACCTTTATGAAGGCCTTAAAATGTGTTTGATCATTTTAACTAAATTAAAGATTCGTTCTAGTGCAGAAAACATGTTTATTTTAACAAATCTAAATGTATCCCTAAATGTGCCCCAAATGGTACCCACGGTCCATGGCAGGGCCATGTAAGGGTCATTAATCCCCTGCATAGTTTGCATGTTCTCATGTTCTGTGAGATTATGGAGGTTTAAATGATTTTAGGATTAAAAGCAAGATTTATTTGATTAAAGTTTGGACTGATTTGTAAAAAGACGACCGAAACGTCTCAGGAATTACGGAAAAGAATGTAAACAATAATCAGGCATTCTCCCTTTGATTGACAGTTCATCTTGTACTGGTCAGTGTGTGTGTGTGTGCGTGTGTGTGTGTGTGTGTTATAAAGTTCCCACGTGCTCTCAGCAGGAGGTTCATGCAGCATGCTGATTGGCCGTCGGTTTTCCCCTCGTTAGCCGTCCGGACGGTTCATGATGTCTTTGGAGATGGCGTTCGTGGTCGTCTGGCCGAAAATGAAGGCGCCGATCGTAACCATGACGACCCCGTAAATCACCAGGGCGTGCCAGCTACAATCAGAGACACACACACACACACACACATTAAAAAAACATTTTTACACTCCGATATTGATTATTAGAACTAACGATTGACAAATAATCAATTGACCTGGCTGATCGGACGTCGTGTTCCGAGAGCTTTGCCTGCATTAAACACAAACCTACACACACACACACACACACACACACACACACTATTATTTATCTGTTTTATACAACAAATCATTACGACCACAGATCTGTTATCATTTAATGTCATTATGACAGAACTTTTAAGGTAAAATGGTTCCTTTCTCTGCTAAATCACTCATTATATAGAAAATAAACACTAATAGAGTGATTGATCAGCTTTAATTGATTATTAATAATTGATTTCCATTCAGAATTCTGTTCTTAAGATCCGTTATTGTAATAAGAGGAGGAAATGAGAGGGAGAACCCGGGGTTAGAACCAAACTACAGGATCCTGTTCTGATTTAAATTCCTCTACATGTGAATCTTATACGAGTCTGAATTGTTCAAGTCGGAGTTTGGAGATCATGAGCAGCTCGGTCGGGTTTAAGATTAAGATTCGGACTTAACAGAACCACGAATAAAGCTCAGATCAGACGTGGTCGGTGTTTAATGAGAAAAGAAAAGAAAATCATGAAGGAAAATAAGGATCTGATGGAAGAGACGGAGCTGCTGATGCTGTATAATCGTCCCGTAATATTTCTGATCCCGAACATCAAAACCAGCTACAAGATCAGTCGGTTCATTTTTGTTATTGGGACTAAGTCTGCTCTCCGGTCGATCCGTGACTCCGTTAAGATTCCAAAACGTCTGATCTAATGTAATCCCTTCAGAGCCTAAACCCAAATCCTCGTTTATAATTAAGCCTGATGAACCTCGGCTCGTTAGAAGGATCTAACGAGGCTCTCTGTACCTGGGAAGACGAAGATAAAGCAGGCAGCGAGACCCCCGATGAGCGAGATGACCCGCCCGATGTCGGGGATGGTGAGAGCGAGGACGAGGGTCAGAGCAAACCAGACGACCGTGTACAGAACCCGGCGTCTGCGCTCCCTCACCACATCTGTGTCCACATCTGTACCTTTAAACCTCAACCACAGTCCCTCCAACACGGTCCTAACACACACACACACACACACACACACACACTAAACACGTGATCACACGACGACGCCCCTTTCTCGGTCCCTGCTCCTTACCTCCCGCAGAAGTGCAGTATGGGATACGAGGTGACCACACAGATGATGATGAAGGCGCGGGCGATTGCCACGGCGACGTCGTCCGACGGGTACGACATCAGGACGTCCTGACTCACGCTGGAGCCGAAGGTGAGGAAACCACACACCCCTGAGGATCAGACCGGACGCACGGCTGGTCAAACATCACACTCACACACACACACACACACACGCCTGTACGTGTAACACACACCTGTGCCCGTATACACAAACAGGCAGATGATCATGCCGATTGTGACCACGCCCCCCCACGGCCGAATCTCCGCCCTCTTCATGCTGTTAAACACGGGGACGCTGCTCACATGACACTGAGAGAGAGAAACACAGACACTTTAGAGTTTGTTTTTCTACCCGTCTGTCTAATTATGGCATTATATCTCGTTTGTGTATCTAATTCTAAATGTAAGGAACAGTCAAACGGAACCACTGACCTGGAACCCGAAGCAGATGGTGGGCATGGCATTAAACACGGCCGTCCAGGACTCAGGGCTGCCAGATAAATACAAATAAATACATAAATAATAATAATAATATGAAAATGTTATATACAAATAAATACATAATTAAAAAATAATTGTGATAACAATAATAAAATAAATAATAAAAATAATACTAAAATGTTATATACAAATAAATACATAAATAATAATAATATTAATACGAAAATGTTATATACAAATAAGTACATAATTAAAAAAATCATTATAATAACAATAATAAAATAAATAATAACAATAATACTAAAATGTTATATACAAATAAATACATAAATAAAAAAAAAATAATAACAATAATAAAACAAATGTTATATAGAAATAAATTAATAAATAATAATACAAATTACTTATAATAATATGAAAATATTGTATAGAAATAAATACATAAATAAAAAAATTTATCACAATACAAACATTTGTATATACAAATAAATACATAAAAATTAATTATAATAACAATATTAAAATTAATAATATATAAAAAATTGAATATACAAATAAATACATAAATTAAAAAAATAATAAAATTAATGATAATTATACAAAAATGTTATATACACATAAATACAATTAAAAAAATCCTTATAATTAAGGGTATAATAAAAAAAATCCTTATAAAACTAATAATAGTAATAATAATAAAAATTAATTATAATAATCTGAAAATATAACAGAAATAAATACAAAAATAATTATAATAACAATAATAAATTAAATAATGATATTAAAAATTGTATATACAAATAAATACATAAATAAATAATAACAATAATAAAATGAATCACAATACAAAAATGTTATGTACAAAAAAATACCTAAATAACATTTTTAAATTATAATAGCAATTATAAAATGAATAATAATAATAATAATAATAATAATAATAATAATAATAATAAAGCACCAGTACTGTACAACTAAGAGAGGAATTGTGGGAAATGGAGTACATACCTGGTTGGGATGTTTCCAGGTGTGAAGTCTTTATCAGGCCAAATGTATCTGATGATGATGATGACGGTCACGTACCACGTCCCGATCACACTCAGTGTGCTACAAAACAAAATCACAACCATACAATCCCATCAGACAGACAGACAGACAGACAGACAGAAGGACATTAGAAAAAAGATAAGGGGAGAGACAGACAGGAGGACAGAGGGACAGAGAGAGAGACAGGAGGACAGAGGGACAGAGAGACAGTACCTTGCGTATTTCTGGAAGCCAATCTCTTTAGGAATGGACAGAGGGAGGATGATGAGGACGGAGGTGATACTGATGGTGAATTTTCGGTTCATGTACCAGTGAGAACCAACAGCGGCCTCCGACTCATGAGCCATTGCTCCGATCACTGACACACACACGGGCACACACAGGCACACACAGGCACACACAGGCACACACAGGCACACACAGGCACACACAGGCACACACAGGCACACACAGACACACACAGACACACACAGACACACACAGACACACACAGACACAGAGTAAGAAGAAGAATTCCAGGGTTAATGAAATGCCTTGTGTCTGCTTACTGTGGAATCTAAAGATGGCCATTTCTTGTCAGGCTTCTGCCACTGCCAATTATAATCAGCTGAAGCACAATGGTGGATTATGACTAGTAAGATAATTAGTGCTGAACAGGGCAATTCACTTTCCTCTCTCAGCAACTATATAGCAGATATATAGACTTATAGGAAGATATAATTATAAAGCACAACAACTGCTGAATAGATCTGTGTGAAATGATGGTGTCTGCAAAAACAGATGGGTGAGGCTGACTCACCTTTCTGGGCCTCCTCAAAGCGGTCGTTCTCAGCAAGCCACTGTGCATATGGAACGTAAACATCGTCCTTGTACTGAGGATGCTTTTCCACGAGAGAAAAAGCCTGAAAAAGAATGGTAAACACATTAGTTAATAGCTTTTAATATAAAGAGATAACCCCTGTTTAGTTGGTACAGTCTAGTTCTGCTTTATATTATACTAGCAATATAATGTAACAGAACAGTAGGGAAACATAAAACAACTCCATGATTAGACAAGACAAGAATATTATATATAATTCATTCGTAAAGTCTTTAGAACCCGTCACTTTTAGTGCAGCAGATTATTTTTGAATGGAAAAAACCCTAAACAAAAACTGAAAAATTGTACTTTAACACAATAATGCAGAGAAGTCTAATATGATGTTAAGTATGGGTGTCATGGCACCACAGTGGTTAGAGCTCCGGTTCATATCTCCAAAAAACTTTGGTTTGAGTTCTGGTCTGGCTGCTGCCTGTAGAGATAAATTTCACATTCCAGAGATACTTTAGGTCAGCTGTAGTCTCTAAAGTTTTCCAGTCTGAGTGAGTTAGTATGTGTTTGTTTGTGCCCTGTGATAGTCTTCCCCTTGTCTAGGTTTGGTTTCTGCTTAACCCTTAAAAAGTATTAAAGGTATGCATATGACTGTTAAAAAGTAAAAGGTTTACAACCCCAAATCAGAAAACAGTGTTTCTTACATTCACATTTCTTTTTTTCCATTGCAGATATTATGAACCCAAGATATGTTTTGTCTGGTTAACGTCATTGCATATGTTATTAAACATCCATTCCTGCATTTCAGGTCTGTAACACATTCCAAAAAAAAGCGACGGAGCAATTTAGAGCTAGTTACGAGGTTAAAAAAACAAAATAATAATGTGATTTTAAACAGGTGATTGTAATCATGACTCAGTACAAAAGCAAAAAGCAGTATCCATAAAAGGCAAAGTATTTGACAAGCACCGTGGGCAGAGGATCTCCAGTTTATCAACAAATGCTTGGGAAAATTATTTTAATCATTATAAATAATTTACCTCAAAGAAAGAATGGAAGGGATCTGCATATTTCTCCCTCTACAGTGCTTAATATTATTAAAAGAATCAAGGAATCAAGAGTAATTTCAGTGTGTAAAGGCCAAGGGTACAAGCTTAAGAAGTATGCCCATGATCCCGATCCCTCAGATTTTACTGCATCAAGAACTGTCATTCATTAATAGCTGATAGAACCACATGGGCAAGGGATTACCTTGGAAAGCCTTTGTCAAGCACTACAGTATGCAGTTATGTTCACATATGGAACTTAATTATTTCATAAGCATGTAAAGAAGCGACATAAACCTCCCTGGGCTCTGAAGCATCTACGATGGACCATGATCAGATGAATCCAGTATTCCAGGGATGATTGGACATTGCATGCGCTGGACCAAAAATGAAAAGCACCATCCAGCCTGTTATCAGCAAGTCCAAAACCAGGTTATGTCATGGTATGGGGCTGTCAGTGCCCTTGGCAAAGGTCATTTACACTTCTGTGATAGAGGCATTAGTGCAGAAAAAAGTCTACCTGTGAGATGACATATTATGACTGGAAAATGCAGACATTTTTCAGTATTGGGAAACGTCGTGATCGCAGTTGTGTACACTATTAAGCACCTGTAATTTACTCTATGTTATGATATACATAGTATACATACAGTATATATTAAACTCCTCGGTTTACGATAAATTCAACAATGCAATGGATTTCTTAGAACATACCTTCTTCATAAATTGTGGAGTACATGAATTAATCCCTTTTTTATGATTTGTGGTTATTATCCTACAACTCTTCCTCCTGTGTTGATAAGTTAAATGTCATATGTATGAAGAGAAAAAACAAACAAATGTTTGTCTAAACACATTTTCCTAGATTACTATCTAAAATACAGAATATAAACATGAACAAGGCATCCTCCTGGAATATGATTTGTTAAGAATTGATCATGATAAACGATTACAAATGATTATCGATATAATATACTCTTGTAAGGTTATGTTGACATTCACTGCCTGTTTATTGGGCTTGAGCTTTGTGCCTGTCCTCTCTTATACGTATGAATTACTGTGTAAAATCTAGCACTGCGATTTATCAATGCTTATATGACTGCAAAAACAATTCACCATCCCAATTGGGATCAAGAAATCCAGTGTTAAGCAGTGGTTTAATTGCCTTAATGTTTCATTCATGACTTCGTGTTGTGCATCTTGACTGTCGACTTATACTTAAAATTACTACCCTTACCTAAAAATACTACCTTTTCCATTATACCATTGTGCACACTGTGACATGTAAACAGGCTCTGAAAGCCTGACACCAACTTTAACTTGCTAATTCGCTGCTACTAGAGCCCACAGGAATTCATTGAGTCAGCCAGGTCTCCCCATATAAATTCAACAATTAGAAGCGAGAACGTCGCCCTGCTGAGACCCCATTCAGGACATGACCTAAACTCGCCCTGTTTAACAATTTAGGATTTGACTTGGATATACAGGTGAGATTAATGGGCTAGACGGCTCGACATGAGGACGAGCGATGACTACAGCGCAGCATGTATTTCTCAAAGCCGTGCAAGACTTAAAGCCTAAGGCAACCTTAATCTGTAATTGCATTTTAATTAGGGTAATGCTGGTCTTACGGGAACACAACCTGTGTTTACAAAGTAAGAATAATTGCAGACTTTACCAATGTCTACATGTGCTTTATGTCAATTTTAAAAAAGGACTTAACCTCGGTAATCACAGCGTTAATGTTGACGGGATGCATGGTTTAGGTGGTTGGGTGCAAGAATCTACCCCTAGTGGTCAAACCGTACAAAGTCTATTGTACTAACAGAAAGCAGTATTTTATTATTTTAGTGGATTTTTTGTTTAAAATGGCAAGCATTTAAACAGGCCAAATTATTTCCTAGCAAACATGTAAGGTAGCATTTACACTCAACATTAAATTAGATTTTTGCATAAGTTTACAATATCTATACATAGCACATACACTCATTGGATATTTTATTAGGTAGAATTGTTCAACTGTACACAAAAGCATATGTCTAATCAGCCAATCAAATACAATGCTCACAAAAATGAGGGAATATTTCAAAATGAATGTGAAGCAGTTAAAAAAGAAGCATTTGATTTAATTCCATTAAGCAAATGAGATGCAAATATTTTATGGGGGTGAACAGAAGCATGTCAAACTGGACAAGTGCCATACATTGATTGTTCAGTAGGGTGTATGGTCACTCAAGACTGCCAAAACACCCTGACAGTGATGAGGCATGGATAAGATCAGATTGTCCAGCAGTTCTTGTGGGATCCTATTTGTATTCAATTTGCAATATTTTTTAATTGTTGTGAGCAGAAATGCTGAATATCATCTTAATACCAGCTGAGCATAGTTTAAACACCAGAGCCTACCTGAGTATTGTTTCTGACCATGCCCATACCTATTATGACCACAGTGTAACATCTTCGGATGGCTACTTCCAGCAGGATAAATATAGGACAAAAATAAAATAAAATAAACTCAAACTGGTTTCATGAGAACGACAGGGAGGTCACTGTGCTCATATGTTCTTCACAGTCACGAGATCTCAATCCAATAGAGAGCAACTTTGAGATTTGGGGAAACGATGATTCACTTCATGCTTACACAGCCAACAAATCTGCAGCAACTGTGTGATGCTATAATCTCAATATCGACCAAAATCCCTGGAGAATGTTTCCAGCACCTTGTCTGAATCTATGCCATGAAGACTCAAGGCAGTTCTGAAAGTAAGCATGGGGCCAACCCGGTATTAGCAAGCTGTACCTAATAAAGTGCACACACTGCTATTTGAAAGTTTGCAAACCAATAGGAATGCTCTAGATTTCTGCATAAATTCGACCCAAATCAGCACCAGGATTTGTATAGTCCAAAATCCACATTGATGGTTTTATAACCATTTCCAGCCTGATGAGAATCAAACAACCACTCATTTCTAAGGTCCTCAGAAATGTTTTCTGAGGTGTTGTGAAGGTTAGACTTTGATAGATCCATGTTCTAAAAAATACAACAGGGTGCCCCCTCACATTGGATTGTCATCCCATTAATTGAAAACACCTGACTCTAATTGCGCCTTTAAATTACCTGCTAATCCTAGAGTTTGCAACTTGCAGACATATAATGTTGGCTTATTATCCTCAACAAATAAATGTTATAAAAGTTTAAAAAGTATAATATATTTGTTCGGTCTCTTTTAACGACTTCTCTTTATCCACTTTTAGAACTTGTGTGACAATGTGATGATGTTTTAGCTAATATTTATGCAGAAAGTTAGAAAATACTAAAGGATTCACAAACGTTTAAGCACCACCGTATATACAACTATAGACTGATCAGACTGCAGTCCTGCATCAAACTGTATGTAATTTATTCCTTGTAGCACTGTCGAAATGCATTTCACTGCTAGAAAATGTTTTAAGGAAACATACAAATGATGCATTTAGTCACCAAATATATCTCTATTTGTAACTGTGGGAGAAGGCAGGCAGGAATCTGGTTCAGCATGCGACCTCAGCGAATCATGTAAATAACAGACCCAGCTACACATAGCTAAGGTTCGAAAGCCCCTAATGAGGCAGAAACACAGACCTCTGTGGTCACACTCGTTTTACAAAGGCCCTCCGCTATACAAAAGAACCACATCAGGTTCCTATCCTGCCCATGCCAAGGTGAGATCTGTGTTACCCTTTCTGTTACACGTCGTTCTGGGATCCATCCTATATAAGCGTGACAGAAGGGGCAACACAAACCTCATGTTTAAGGCAGGACATGAACAAGTGTGATTCGGTTTTCTCTGAATAAAAGGATGTTGCTTAAAATAGGTTCTCAGGAATGAGGATCTGGGTCTGAAACGGACTAGGGGCAATATTAAAACTGGGAAAAAAGACTCTTGAGCAATAGCATCATCTGGAAGCTTCACTAGGATGCCAAATCGCCCCTTCTACAGTGTAAAAAAGATTTTTTTGTTTGTTTTTTTTGTAAGTGTGACAGGCAAAAAACTACTTTTTTGAAAGAGGAACAGGGTAAAACATTTCAGATATGCTACAGCTCCAAAGACTGGAATGAAGGTGGTTAAAAGGAATATAATGAGAATACAAATTAAAGTTGAAAATCTTTGGGTTCAGTCGTCCACAGTATGTTAAATATGGTCATTATAGCAATGCAAAAACAAATCTAACAAGTGGCTCAAGTACAGTGTTCCTTCGCTACGTCGTGGTTCACCTTTCGCAGACTCGGTGCATCGCCGGTTTTCAAAAAATATTAATGGAAAAAATATATTGCGGATTTTCACTGTTTAGCGGGTTTTTTGCGAAACTTTTACATAAAAAATTTTTTATTCTAACAATAAAGGAATGTTATAAAATCATAAAATATTAGGATTTACAGTAAATAGCTGTTGTAGCTACTCAATGTGTAGGATATGACGTGCTGGAAGCTCGGTACGGACGGAGCATGTGTGATACGAGAGTGATGTATGGAATGTTAAGTGAAGAAAAGGTTCCATTACTTCAGCGTGTTGCTTGATTATTTAACAGTTAAAAACACTACAGTAGTGTTAAATTTAATAATAGAAATTAATTAACATCACAGCACACGTCAGGACTAGCTAAAGGTACTAGCTAAAGTTACACTAATGTTAAATGCATTTATTTATCCATTTTTTTCCGCTTAATCCACATGGGGTCGTGGGCCAGCCGGTGTCCACCCGGCAACTCTGGGCGCAAGGGCAGGAACAACCCTAGACAGGACGCCAACCCATCGTAGGGCCCACATTCACATACTAAGGTCTACTTTAGAGACACCAGTTAACTTAACCCACATGCCTTTGGAATGTAGGAGGAAACTAGAGTACCCGGAGTAAACTCACGCAGACCGCTCCACCCTGGGATTGAACCCGGGAACTTTTTTGCTGTGAGGCAGCGGTGATACCCACGAGCCACCGCGCTGCCCTAAATGCATTTACATATCTATTTATTTGTATCTGATTTCGAAAACATAAGTCAGATTTGTCTGGAAATCATAGTATGAAACTTTCAAACATTTAAAATAGCTGTTTAAAACAGTTTACACAGTTTCAGGGATCCTTTTCTTTTTGTCAGAACAGTCTTGTTGTGAATTGTTAAGGACTAATTTGGATAGTGTGCTATTGTGGGTAATTGCCGTTGTTAATTAGTAGGTAAGGTAGTAAATTAGCAGTTAGTAATTAGTACTTAAGGAGTCGGTAATTAGTACTTGAACAGTCAGTAATTATTAGTCTATCATTTTGCCTAAGCAAAAGTAGAAAATGTAAATACATGTGATAAAACACTGACAAACAGCAACTAAGACCCGTTCACCCCCCCCCCCACACACACAGACACACACACACACACACACACACACACACCTCATCCCAGTGCCTGGCCTCCACCTGCAG
>JAUZSU010151356.1:0-14564 GCA_034780255.1 Parotocinclus maculicauda
CTGATGGTATGGGGTTGCATGAGTGCTTGTGGCATGGGCAGCTTGCATGTCTGGAAAGGCACCATTAATGCAGAGAAATATGTTCAGGTTCCAGAACAACATATGCTCCCATCTCACATCAACAGAAGAGGTCGGGAAACATCAATGCATCAATCTAAATCCAACTGTAGCGAATGTAAATCAATGAAGTTACAAACAAAAGGTAAAGCCAGGAATAGAAATGAGGAAGAAGTTTAAGTCTACACTGCAGTACAGAGAGGTTGTAAGAAAAGAGAACGCAGCAGTGGGAGAAGAACATTATGAAGGAGCAGCTGCAGAACAAAAAAATGCAACAGAAACATCAACAGTAACCATGGAAAGAAGTCAAAAATCCAAACTCAGACTTAAACAAAATCTCAGAAAAATCTGATAATAACTCTACATTCACACTCATACATCTAAACAATCAAGCAAAGCAACACGAGCCTGAGAAGATGTGATGAGCGTGTAAAGAAAGTGGACCACTAAGCAATCCTAGCCTACAAATTCGATAAACACTTTTCAGCCTGTCACCATGCAAAATTCCAGTTCAGCTTGTAAGCATACAGTTTCCAACTGCATACTATGAACAATTAGTGACTTTCTAATGTCTAGATGTATTTTACCATAGTTTAATAAGGAATCCAATTCGCCAGTCTAAACCTTGACCAGTCTTTACACATACCAATCTTAAGGTATGCCATGAGTGATTTTTATCCACTTAAATTAGTCAGAAACTGCATACCTTTACAGCAATAAAATATTTACAGTACTTAGCAGCATACACAGAAAGAAAGTAGCCAGAGGCTGTAGCCCTAAGCTTTCTGTCAATAAACTGACATTAAGTAGTCGATCAGACAGTCATAGGCAAAGTACCTGAGGTTATGACCAAGGCTGGTGTTACTTATCATCTCAAATACAACATACATATAAACTATGCATTCCTCCTTGAAAGTATGTACAAAATAGAAAGTATTAAGCAGACAAATCTGAAGCAACTGCATGATGCTATCACGTCATTATTGTTCAACGTTTCTGGTGAATGTTTTTATGCTATGAAGAATTACAGCAGTTCTGAAGTAAAAAAGGGGGTCCTATCTGGTACTAGCAAGGTGTACCTAAAATAGTGGCCTGAAAAGCTACTCCATTTCAGGTCTGTATCCTACTACTTTATCATTTATTATTTTTTTAAGAAGACCATGCTCTGTCAGGACTTATTCCTTAAACCAAGGATTTCACAGTTGTATACATTTTGTAGCGTTTTCCACTTAAGAACATGAAAACTAGACACTTCACAATCTTCTTAAACCTTTTCATTCAGTTCTGGAAAGACTACTCATAGAATTAAAGCATGCATAGGACTAGTTTGAAAATAAGAGGAAAAAGCAAAGATAAATTTGAGGTTGGACAAAAAAAAAAGATTTATGTGCAAACATTTTTATGACCAAGATCTGAGAATTCCCGCTGCTCTCTTTTTTCACTCTAATCTCTCCAGCATATACACATACACACCTTTGCTCTAGTGTGATATTTCTCCATTTGCACCTCTCTTGCTCCATTGTGCTACACAAGACTGACAGAAAACATTGCTTGCTCTCCTGTGGACCATTCTTTCAACCCGCCGCACACAATCTCCACTCTCTCTAGGGAACAGCATAATTATGCATAAACAAGATTGTTAATACAGAGTTCCCGCTCCTCCCAATCAACTCAAAGCGCAAACTTCATTTGGAACCGCCATTCGGACAAAAGAGGGATTTCAGTGTTTTGTGACTGGACTAATTCCCTGCAAAATGAATAGTGAGAGATTGTCTGCTCGTGCTGTCACATAGGTTATTGTGTGATTGAGCTGCATTACAAGCAGAAGATTACATTACATCTGTATTCAGAAGGCTGCCATGACTTTCACTATGTTACACGCCTTCCATTTGTCAGTCTAAAAAAGTGATCTAGATATTAAAATATTTTGAACAAAAACATTTTAAATTAGATGTTTCAAATAATTTACAGAAAATATTCTCCTTCACTGCCCAGAATCATTTTTCTCAAATCGAGTTTCCAGATTATGCTTTACAGCAAAAATTTCTGAGATTGCCCATTCATATTATTTGACTTAAAACATACAGTATCTCAAAACTGAGTATGTGCCTCAAATTTTATTCTAATGATTTGATTATATATTTTCATGGAACAATACTAAATATATGGTACTTTGTAAAGTGTACAATGTAAAGTAGTCTATAGCTTGTACAACAGTGTATATTTGCTGTGCTCTTTAAATAACTCAACACAACCATTAAAGTCTAAACTGCTGGCAACAAAAATGAACACCTCCCCTAAGTGAAAATGGCAAAAGTGTGCCCAATTAGCCATTTTTGTTCCCGGTATCATGCGACTCAGTGTTACAAGGTTCACACTCAGGTGTGAAAGGGGAGCAGGTATATTTGGTGTTATTGCTCTTTCACACTCTTATAATGGTCACTAAAAGTTCAACATGTTACCTCATGGCAAAGAACTCTCTGAGGATCTGGGGAAAAAAAAACAAAAAGAATTGTTGCTCTATATAAAGATGGCCTAGGTTATAAGAAGATGCCAACACCCTGAAGATGAGCTGCAGCACAGTGGCCAAGTCCATACAGCAGTACCATACAGACATGTTCAAAACAGGCCTCACCATTTTCAACCAGAGAAGTTGAGTGCGCATGTGTCACATCCAGAGGTTGAATTCTGTAAATAGACATAAGAGTTCTGCCAGCATTGCCGCAAAGGTTAAAGAGGTGAGGGGTCAGCCTGTCAGTGCTCAGACCACACGCCCCACACTGTATCAAATTGGTCTGCATGGCTTCATCTTTTAGAAGATGATAAAGATGATGCACAAGAAAATGGCCTGATGAGACCAAGATGCACGTATTTGTTTCAAATATTGTCAAGCATGTATGGCGACAACCAGGTGAGGTGTACAACAACGAGTGTGAATTGCCTACAGTAAAGCATGGTGTTGGGAATGACATTGTTTAAGGCTTCATGAGTACTGATGGCTATGGGGAGCTACAGTTCCTTGAGGAAACCATGAATGCCTCTCCTCTCAAACTAGAAAATGTCAGGGCACTATTTCAACATGGCCACTACCTTGCTAAAGAAGCTGAGAGTAAAGGTTAAGTATGTTTTCAGACCTAAACCCTATTGAGCATTTGTGGGGGAGCATAAGGTCTCTAACATCCAACAGCTATGTCGTCTTAGAGGAGTGGAATAGGATTTCAGTGAAGCTCTAGTGATCACCATGCCCAAGAGAGTTAAGGCAGTGCTGGAAAATAATCGTAATCACACAAAATATTGACACTTTGGGCACAGTTTCAGTTAGGGGGTGGTCACTTTATACATTAGTTTATACATTAATGGCTGTGTGTTGAGGTATTTTGAGGGCACAGTAAATTTACACTGTTATTCAAAATGTAGACTGACTACTTTACATTGTATCAAAGTGTCAAATCTTCAGTGTTGTACCATGAAATTATATAACGAAATAGTTACAAAAAGGGTGTACTCACTTTTGTTAGATACTTTAAGTAAGTAAGATTTTAAAGACGTTATTACAGTGTTGTATCACACTTCTTACACTACACAAAACCACAAAATTGGCAGAAAGTTTTAAACCCATTTATGCCTGGTCAAATAAGTACAACCAGGTCTTAAATGTCTGCTCAGATCTTCTTTAACAATCCCCTTTAATATTCCATTACATTTTGTCCCACTTACTTTTATTGTCAGTCAAAGGTGACAACAGGTGTTACAAAAATGCCTAAACGTCAATTAAACTGCTTACCCTTTGGTGAATAAGCTTAACCTTACACATTAAAAAATAACCTTGAAGAAATTTAAAGCATAAAAGTAAATTTAGTCTGAGTAAAAAACCCTCAACAAGAAATACTGTTTTAACAAAACCATAAGTGGTACAATTATTGGCACCCTTTGAGATTCTTAGAAAAAAAAATGTCACAAGCATTTTCCCATTTATATTTAAGTTGATCAGAGTGTCTAGAGACTTTCACATAGTAATATTCCAGTGTCACTGGGTATGTGTATGTCGTGACACAGGGTCATATTCTCTTAGTAATTCTTAAGCATGGAAAAGACAAAAGAACAAGAACAAATTCAAATGAGAGTGTGTTGCCTGTCACAAACCACAACAAATCTTCTGCCCAGATTATTATGGCAACACAGTTAGTCCCCAATTTACAAAGGAAAATCTGTGGTCATGGTTGTGTTTCAAACGTGCTAAATATAGGCTACACTACGATATACAGTATCTTACAAAAGAGAGTACATCTCTCATCTTTTTGTAACTATAATATTATGTCTTCTGTGTATGTGACAACACTGAAGATATGACACTGATGATACAATGTAAAATAGTCAGTCTACAGCTTGTATAACAGTATGAATTTGCTGTGCCCAAAAAATAACTAAACACACATTCATAAATGTATAAACTGCTGACAACAAAAGTAAGTGCACTCCTAACTAAAAATGGCCAAATTGTCCCCAATTAGCCATTTTCCCTCCCCGGTATCATGTGAATCATTAATGTTACAAGGTCTCAGGTGTAAATGAGGAGCAGGTGTGTTAAATGTTAAACTGGGCCACAGGCAGTATTCTAACATGATAACTCAAAAGAAGACTTGCTAAAGAAACTGAGGGTAAAGGTCACAATATCAAACGGAAAGTGGAGGAGCACAAGGTCTCTAACATCCACCGGCTCTGTGATTTTGTCATGGAGGAGTGGAAGAGGATTCCAGTGGTAACCTGTGAAGCTCTAGTGAACGCCATGCCCATAAAATATAAAACAGTGCTGGTAAACAATGATGGCCACACAAAATATTGACACTTTGGGCACCATTTAGCCATTTTCACTTAGGGCTGTATTGACTTTTGCTGCCATGCTTTTTTTAGTACTTTACTACTAAATTATATGACCACAAATGTACATATTTTAAAAAAGGTATGATGTACACACTCAACAAAGTAAGCACTTTCAATACATTATTTTACATTACATAGTATAATATACAGTTGGACTTATACAGTGTGGACTGATATTATTCCTTATGGGAAAAAATTGCTTGGTACCTGTCGATTTTGGTACTCAACAAAGTTTCTGGAACAAATTAATCATGAGCACAGAGATACCACTGGTTTTTAAACCATAGAGGTCACAAATCTTGCAACCAAGTATAAATCATGTTATTATAACTATTTTTTTACATTGTTGGACTATCTATTAAATAGGGGGAATTGGGGGATTTTCTTTAATGGAATATTCCCTAATGCAATATCCCCCAATTTTTGAGAGCAGTGTATCTTTATTTAACTTGATACATGTTAAAACCACAAAAGGCTTAATTATAGGTATCATAACGATTAAGCTGTTCTTAAAAAAAGGGACACCTAAAGCTAAACAGCTATTCATTAGGAGCAATGATCAGTCATCTTATTAGCGTTATACAGTATAAAGACAATGAGCTGAATACCTCCATTACATTCAGTCATATCTCATCCATTATTGTGTGTTTCTAAAGTGACAGCGCTGGACATGGAGTGGGTAATAAGATGCAGCTGTGCCCACATGTTGAGCAGTAATGAACCCCACGGATGGAAGTTGTGGAATAATTGAACTGTATAAGTCATGCTCGAGCAGAGGAGGCTGTAATTAAGTTTCAGAGGCTCGTGTGTTTTTATAATAACTGCCACGGCAGTGCCTTCACAGTCCCGAGAGACAAGAGCCAAAAAAAATTGGGAGAGGGAAGAAGATGGAAGAAAAGAGAGACAACCAGAGCAAGAGAAGAAACAGATAAATAAATAAAGTGAGTGGAGCTTTTAGCAAAATTTGAGTGTTCAAGCACAATCTCCCCAGAGAAGACAAGCACATACACAATCCAGAAAGACACCTCATAAATACTTTTCTTATGGTTATGTAGGTTATACAGATTCATTAATTCATTCCTCTCTTTATCTGATTACACCAGGAAATCCAGGAAATTTGAATGCAGTAATAAAACAATGAAAAAATGAATTACAAGTCCAGAAAAGTCCTGAAAATTATATACTGCTCACAAACATCAGGGAAATTAAATATATCTAAATTAGTATCCCCATGTGTAACATGTATGTTGTTTCTGTTTATATCTTTATAAAAAAAACTAAAATAAATATTTAATTATATATGGTCATTGTGCCTTTGCTAAAACAATACTTCTAATGGTAGCATAAGATCTTCACACAGTACAGTACCTATGCATCAAACTGTCTTTCCTAGCAATTATCCTGAATCGATGCAGGGTCCGCTTTCCATGCTGATGCAATTAGAGCACTTTCCAGTATCCAATTAAATTGTACTAAGAGAAAACCCACACTGACACAAAAAGGACGTGCAAACTTCACACAGGTGGAGCATGGATCGAACCGGGGATCTCTGGGGCTGTGAGGTAAATGTGCTAATTGCATGCGCCATTGTGTCTTCCCCATTTTACATACATTAAAACTCCAAAATACACATTTAACCACAGTTTCAGAGGCATCCAATGATGTAGCTCTAATACTTCCTATGTTCGAAGTGAGCAACCTGCTACTATAAAAAAAGACGTGCTTGGTCTGAAGTACAGATAAATGTCTGACTTGATTTTGCACTGGCTAGAAAGCATGGCTTTCAATCTGGAACAATACAGGATCACTCACTGAGCTCAGCGTTTCAAAGCAATCCAACCAATGCAAACTTAATTAAAGGAGAGTAAAATATTTCTCAGACTGTCTCAATTCACATTCTTTCACATTTTCATATTTCTAATCTATGACTTGAATGGTTCTTGGACAGCATAATGAAAACAACAATGACTTTTTACTCTTTCAGCTGTGCCTAGATTTATTCCTCTTCTTAAAATGATTTCATGCCTTCAATCTTCTTTCCCCCATTCACTTCGCAGGCTGAGGCACACCTTTGTGACAGGCTAAATTAAATAGGGATATCTCATCTCATTTTTAATGCTGCAAGGCAGTCAACCATCCAAATATTTTTTTTCTATTGCCGCCATTAAAATGCCAAAGGTTGAAAAGAGGGTGAGAAGGCTATTTAAAATCATTTGTTTGCTTATCTTGAGATGATCAAAGCATTTTACTTTATTTGAGATCGGCACAAGCTATCAAATCAAACCACCAAAAAAAAAATAACGATGTTGCTCTGCAGTTTTTGAGCATAACATTCATACCTACCAGAAACTACTTGTTAAAGAGAATATAAAGCAAAAAAAGCCTATACAGGTGGACTGGTGTCATGCTTAAAACACAATTTGGAGAAAATTTAAAGTTTTAACACAAGAAGATTATTTACTGTGAAGCAACTGTCTTTCTTTTTTCTCTTTAGCCTTTCTTTTTTTCCAATTCCTCTCTCACTCATTATTTCAAACAATCTGGGTCTCCCTGGAATTGGGTGCGAAGGTGGGGGGAAAAAAAACAAGCATTGCTGTCAAGCACTGCTGATTGAAACTGCAAGGTCATTTTGACAAGAGAGAAGGAGAAAGACAGAAAGAGTAAAGAAAATCAAAAAGTCTTAAGAGCTGAGACACTCTCTGGGGTGTCAGTCTCACTCCTGTGTTTGGATGTGTGAGAAAGAAATCTGTCGCAAAAATACACCACGAAAAGAGGCAGAGACCAGTAGATAATTCATGGTAGAGAGCAGCTTTTCCACCTTGAGATCTTCAAGGTCACCTGTCCATCTCTCCATCATCAAGCTGCTCCCTCTGCACGCTCTCCCCTCACCCTCTCATCATTAAGGCCCTTTGCTCACCTTGTAATTCTCCACTTTTGCTGTAGAGCTCCCGCCGTTGCTCCCGCAGGTAAGCACTCATGCTTATGGCGTGGGATGAAGATTCAAACCTGAGAAATGAGAAATCATGCGAATATCAGGGTTAACCAAAGACCAAGCAAGTTGGGCTTTCCTTTACATCCAACAAATGTATGTGGTCATATATTGATATGCACTGCTACTATGCAACATAGTCATATAGAGTGAGACACTGTCTCACCATTACTCCAGTATCTTATTACAAGTATGTACCGTTTAAAGAACATCAGTTCACTGTCTAATCGCTTTCACGACTGAAGTCTTGAACATAATGGATGTGGCAGGACATAGCAATCTGTCTTTTAACTCTAGACATTAAGAATGCAAACAGCTGGTCCTCAACAGCCAACAAACACAGCAAATCCACAAGCACAGGTGGGAGTTAAGAGTTTAAGAGCAAACCTCCATCATTCATTTTTTATGATTATATGTAACTACCTCACAGTTCATATGATCACTTGAACATTAGCTCACATTTGTTTTAGAAACTGTTCTAAATCAGTTGATGTGTTTAGAGACTTTTTTTGCAAGTAACTCATGGTTAAGTATGACTAACTGCTGCTTATTTGCAAGCTCTAAATTCCGTTCATAAGTTTACATAACTGTCCTATTGTTAGTAGTACTATTTTGTTCCATCCTCTTAAGTGTAACCTTCTCCTATAGAAGGTTGTAACAGTAAATTACAAATAAAATGTGGTTGCATTAGGGATGCTGTGTAGATGGTAGTGTTAAATCTGTGTTTTCAGAAGTATCGCTGATACATTTGCATTGCAGTTTTCTTTTGGAAAGACCCTTTACATATAAATTTTAAATTTATGTCATTTAGCAGATGCCTTAAGCCAGAGCGACTCACAACAGATACAACCTTATAGTCTAAGCAATTGTGGGTCGTGGTACAGTGCTTGATCAGGGATTTGAACCCTGGACCTTGTATGTCCTGAGTCACCACAGATCTTCATAGCTCCCTTTAAATTCACATAAAATAGTATAAAAAGACCAGGTGACTACAATAATGTCTGGTCAATTACCTGTTTCTTAGAATGTAATGCAGTTGGTAAATGGTGCATGCCTGGACAATATTTGGAATAAGAAGCTGCAGGAGATATTCTTGGATGCTAAGATGTCAGTTTTGGATCATTATCAGATATCACCAGTTTGCAAAGGTTTTATTATATCAATATTGTTACAAATACAAGAATCCAACCACACATCAATTCGATATGACATATTCACTACTAAACCCTAAAACGTATTTATCAAATATATATTTAACTTCTACCATATTCTGAGATCACAGTGTGTTTTCTCCACAGGCACAGGATCATGTAAACTGTGCTTACTTGAAGAGCGACTGCTTGGGTCTAACAGGTTTCTTCTTGGCAAAAAAGGCTCCAAAGTCTCCTCCAGTGCTTACATAGGACAGCTGGGTAGAGGGTTCAGCTGCACTGCGGGTGTTCTTTACATCCAGGTAATCCATTAGCAACACCTGGTTCAACAAAGAGGGGAAAAAAAAAAAATTTTATACAACATACTAAAAGACCCCAAAACACTTTTGGCTGTACTACTGTTGGACTATGAGTAAGCAAGGGAATAAAAGCGACCAAAACGGGCAGACAAATCAACTGAGATGAAGCTAAAGCAAAATTGTAATCGGTCTTACTAGAGCAAAGACCTCTAAATATCTTTTAAAAAATAATAAAAATAATAGTACAATAAATTTTAAAAAGTCAAGGCTTCAAATTTACACAGCAGCATTAACATATGAATGAGTACATCTAATAATAATAATTACTTAATTAAATAAAAAATATTAGAAGTATAATTAATTTTCAGCATATTTAGGCACGGTTGGTGGCCTTGTGAATAAAAGTCATCTCTCATTTATCAAACATTTACTCAAACTGAAAATGCTAACTCTTACTGGGGTGTTTGATCTGGAAAATGTGATGTCACAATTTTTTTTGTAGGTTTGATAACAATATCGACAATATTGTAAAATAATTCTTTTTTTAAGCCTACTTTGCCAAAAACATATACTGAACTTATTTCTATGCTAATGAAAATATAGCAAAATAAGAATACAAAATAAGTAAATTAAACTTTATTAAAATAAACTTAAACAAAACAACAAGAGTTTCAAAATGTAAATATCACCATCAGGTTCTAGTTGTCCAAAAACACCAACATAAAATATTATTACATGTGCACACTAGTAGGTGATCATTTTGGATTAAATTGTCACTTTGTATCATGTGAAATGTGGTGGTTAGTCCGATTTGATGGGTAGCATACAGGTAAATCAGTAAATGCCATCCCAGTGCCATTTAATGTTGTTAAACATGACATAGAGCTAATGGTTAACTTTACTAATAAGTTCCAAGGTTGTAGTCCTATGGACTGGTCCAAACAGGGAATTTATTATTTAATTGTATTTTTGTTGGTGTAATGTGAGCTGGAATAGCAAAGCATTTGGTTGTTGAAACATGTTAATTTGGCAAAACAGCATTACTGTCACAAATGACATAATGTGTGTAGGTCTGACAATTCTTGCAATTACACTGTTAAAGCATATCATGGAGACATTTTAGCTGTCTAAAATAATCATTTCACAAACCCCTAATTCCTAAAAAGAAGGTCTAAACTGGAAAGCTGAACTCATACTTTTACTCAAGTACAATTCTCCACCAGGCCAAATACCAAAAGCTTTGATTAGAACCGATTCAATCAATAGTTTTGAAAAAAGTTTTGACAAGTTTTAGAAAAGACTAAAAGTTGAGGAGAACTTAGCAAATTAGCCTAACAATTTCTAAGTGCTTCATAATTTAGTAGTTCAAATGACGTGGTCTATTTGCAAGCCCGGGTGTGAAACAAGCCAAAGTGCAGGGAAAAGAACGACATGACAGATGGAACTACATCTAACTATTAATGGCATGATTAAACCCAAAGAAGGAGGTCTCATCCATATCCATCAAACACGGAACGGCTCAGAGGAAGAAGCCCTGTTTGGGCCGAACCATGTAGCCAGTTATAGTGGTGTCAGTGTATTAATTGCTTATGGCCATCTGATTCACTGACAGAGCAAGCCTAGTGCATAAGCCACTGAATTAATTAAATGCCACCAGCGAGTTACAGCCTGCTTAAATTACATTAGCAAAGGAAGACTGGATATAAGAAGAAATTAACCATGAAGGGACCAAAGCAGAGAGAGAAAGATCGAACATGAAAAAGAAAGATAAGTAATAGTGAGAGAAACAAGAGACCATCGGGTCAATCTAGAGATGCATTAGAATAAAGTACTGAGCTGTGAGAAAGAAAGAAAATCAATGACATTATTTATCTGACAGACCACACCATGTAAGTGAGTGTGAGTGAACAAATGACCATGAAAGTCTTTTTATTCCTCAAGTATTTATATGATCCAAAAAGTGCCTTATTCACTACAGCCCACATCTAAACTCATATTGGTATTATTATATTAATGTGTTTACCTAAAAACAACCAGATTCTGCATATTTAAAATGCCATCCATGGGTTATTATTAACTTCACACCAAACTAAACAGAGAAACTATACGCAACTAAAGAACTGTGGAGCGTAGCGGTTAAGGTATTGGACTATGGACCAGAAGGTCCAGGGTTCAAATCCCACTTCTGTAAAGAGTGAAACAGAAACGAGACAATCACAAACAGACATTGCATTTTAAATAAGCTAGTAAAGTTTCTGTCGGTAGTAAAAACTATGAAAATAATCAAATCGTTCCCATTTCAATACAACAATTTAATACCATAAAATAAAATGTCGCTGAAAACCCTAATATACTGTGTAAAACCATCATCATAATAATATTAAGGCATTACACACCAGAGTTATATGGTTTCTTTATTTAATCTTATGTGGTTTTAAATCAAACGCAAAATTAAAAAATTATCTATACATTTTCAGGTGATTGAATGAAAAGGATAATTAATTAGGCCATAAGTGAGAATCACCTTCTCCCATTCATTTGATAAAGTCTCCATAAAGTGCCTTAAGTAAGCTTTTAGCTGAAAAAGAAAAAATATAAAATCAGTGAGAAGTGTTCTCAATCACCTTTGACTTTCTCCATCTCTAAATACCCATTTTTGCAAGTTGCTATTGAAAATGTCCAAGTGGCTTTTTAAACACAGAATGACAAAAATCAATAATGATGGCCATTTTGAAGAAAATAGCAACAGCAAACAGGGCAGCGAAAGGTGAGTTGGGAAAAACAGCGAATGCTTTTTCACACAAGAACAGACACTCACTAACCACTTGAATAGGTAGACCTTGCTAGTAACCAGGTTGTACTGCCTTTTGCCTTCAGAACTGCCTTAATTCTTCATGGCATCGATTCCTCAAAGATTTTGGCCCATATAGACAAGATAACATCACAATGATGCTGCAGATTTGTCAGTCGCACATCCACGATGCAAATATCCCCATTCATGTCCCAAAGGTGCTCTAATGGATTGAGATCTAGTGATTGTGGCGGTCAATGAGTACAGTGAACTAATTGTCATGTTCAAGAAAGCAGTTCAAAAAGATTAAAGCCTTGTGATTAGCATGTTACCCTGCTGGAGGTAGCCATCAATAAGATGGATACACTGTGGTCTTAAAGGAACGGATATGGTCAGTAACAATGCTCTGGCAGGCTGTGACATTTGAACAATGCTCCATCAGAATAAATGGGCCAAAAACATCCCCCACACTATTACTCCGCCAATATTATTTACTTAGTATTACTATTACTACAAACTTAATTCTTACAATTGACATCTAAATCACCCAAGGAAGAAGAGTCCCTAATTGAGTCCTCATCTTGTATTCCCTAATATAATTTCTCAGTGCATGCACTGTATATACATAGAGCAATTTTAATCAATGAAACATGAAGACAACACTTACATTAACCTACATCTGGGTGAAATCATGAACACAAAACCTCTTATAATTTTGTTAACTCCATAAAAAAAAAACCTTTAACCCAGTCCTCGCAGTACAATCCCTATACTTCAGAATACTGCAGAATGCCAGTCAGTCCTTGAAGTTTTTTTGGAAAGAAGTGACTTCTTTGCTGTTGTTCTTGATACCATGCCATCTTCCAAAAACCTTTGTCTCATTGTGCATTCAGATGCACTCCCACCCATCCCCTCCATTTCTGAGAAAGGTCTGCACTGCTGGTGGCCCAATGTTATAGCTGCATCCTCGTTAGGAGATGGCCCTGATGCTTTCTTGACTTTCTTGGGTGTCCAGAAGTCTTCTTCACTACAACCGAACCACTTTCAAGTTTCCAAGTTCTTGATGATAAATGGTTGATCAGAAAGCCATCTTAGAAGCAGCTATGTCCTTGCCTGTAAAACCCTTTTTTTCACTCAGTGTGCACACTATTAGACAAATCTACCGTATTCTGCCACCTTGTAGATGTAAAATCAGAAACAGCAGCTCATCTTTGGTTACTCAGTTTGTGTTATTCATCCTCGAATCCTTTATCAGTGCTCACAAAAAACTGCCTACAGGATGCTTTTGGCTTGGAATGTTTGGTTGGTGGACTTTTTTCAATCCAGCAGTGACACTGAGATGATTAAAACCTAACGCAGCACTGCTGTGTCAGATTCATTCGTCTAGTACCTGATCTCCTGTGGAGGTCCTGACCATTAGAGAACAGAGTAAAGGAGACTAATGAGGTTTGTAGAGAAACAAATGGACTACAGTCTGTACTTAAAGAACTACAAAGTGCTTCTACATGGTAAGTGGAACTGATTAAATGGACAATGAGAGC
Organism: Parotocinclus maculicauda; assembly: GCA_034780255.1. NCBI lineage: Eukaryota > Metazoa > Chordata > Actinopteri > Siluriformes > Loricariidae > Parotocinclus > Parotocinclus maculicauda. The sequence continues at coordinate 13,710 of JAUZSU010151356.1, forward strand.
AGAGTCAAGGAGATGTACCTAAAAAAAAAGTGATCGGTAAACATCACCAAGTGCCAAAAAGCAACAAGAAATTAAAAAAAGATTAAACAAAGATAAATTCCTGTTACTCACCCAATTCAAACATAAAAAATGGGAGAAAACACAATTCTAAATTCTAATATGCGTTGTAACATTCTGTTTACATTTTCCACAATGTCAAAAATAGTGGGGCAAACGATATTTTTATTGTGTTTACACTAATGATTAATGGTGACATTTACAAAGGTTAATTATCATGAGCTGTAGTTCACTACCCTTGCATACTATCAAACATGACATTACACTCAATCATGACTACAAATGACAGCTGACAAACCTGCAGGCTTGAGAGGATTTCACTTTCAAATGCAATATTTCCTTCATCAAAATGCCTAGATATAACCATAAGCTAATAACTATGGTTCAAAAACAAACATTTAGAGAATATGGTGACATAGTTGATTTTGTTTAATTTATTTTCCCAGGCAGCAGGGTCCTAGCTCAAAAACTAATTTATTTATTTAATTTAGTGTTCATTTACATGCATTGATATATGCATAATGCTACGGCCTAAACATATGTGAAAATATAAATACACTGCTCACTTAACTTGGGGGATATTTAATTTTTAAGGATCCCCTATTTTTTGTGAGCAGTATACATTCTACAAGTCTAAGTAATAGACATGGGCTACCAAGTGTTGGAACAGTAAAGCATTGACCCTGTGCCAAAAGAAATCTGGTGAGATCTAAGTGACACCAGTCAATTAATGGCTTCTGTGAGTCAACATTCACATAATAGGGATGATAACACACTCCTACCAGATTATGATCTTAG